>JAOTAV010030393.1:0-20258 GCA_026546445.1 Cyclargus thomasi
ATTTAATATACATCCATGACCCAGAAACATTTAAAAACTTTTTTTTTGTTCCGTCGGCGGGATTCGAACCCGCGACCTCCGGCGTGAGCTACCAAAGCTCAACCACTGCGTCACAGAGGGCGTCGAAGACATGACAACATAGGTCCAAACATAGAAGCCATTTTTTAAAATCACCTCATAGTTAAAATACTCTGTACCTGAAAAAAAATAGTTTTAGATTTAATCGAGCAAAATATCTTACTATTTGATTTTTATTTTAATAGTATATTGTTTTAATATATTTATTTTTTATTTCAGGTTAAGCATAATATTAGACTTGGAATTGGCTGTGGTTAGCCATTTGTCGAGATTGGAGTTTTGGGCCCTGCGGCAAATTATCCTCTTCTTGCAGGTAAAAATTGCTGCGTAATATTCCAAAGCAAATGTTTTTTTCAATATACAGCAATTTTTAGTTTTTACCAACAAAAACGAATTTTAAATTTTTGTTCTTAAACATTGCTGTGTATTTTATAAAAGGCTACAATAACAATTAAAACATTTAAACATTTCAACAAAAACTCGTAATTTTGGTCTTGATAATAAATTTTATTTATAATTTGGGTTTCGAAGAGCAGTTGCGATATCTAGTAAAAAAAATAATTACAATGTTATAAATATTTTATCTTTTGTAATGAAAATTCGAAGTGTTTTACAATATTTTTATCAGTCAATAATATAATATCTATGGACGCTTCACACCACGTCAGTCTGGCCCCGTGGTAAGTAAGCCGAAGGACTTGTGTTACATGTTCCAGACAACGGAAATATATTTTATATTTTTATACTATACACATATTTAATATACATCCATGATCCACGAACATTGAAAAACTTTTTGTTCCGTTGACGGGATTCGCACCCGCGACCCCCGGCGTGAGCTACCAAAGCCCTCAACCACTGCACTACAGAGGTCGTCAAATATAAAAAACAAATGAACTACCTGGGTAATAAATACTAATAAAAACTTAGCAGGCTTGAATTATATCAAATTTGTTCAGCACTATTCTCGGCGTCATTAACTCACAAACTTTTCCATTTAAAATATTAATAAGTATGTAATAGGATAAAAATATATATATTACAGGATTGTATGCTGATGAAGATAAACACAATTTACTTCATAAACGCGCCCAGCTTCACCGACAAGCTGTTGATGCTGCTGAAGCCGCTCATGTCCAAGGAGTTGTACAACAAGATACAGGTTTGCGACAGCAAAGCGGATTTGACCAAAACTGACATTCCAGTAGAGGGCTTCCCCAAAGAAAATGGCGGCAAAAACTTATGTCGTCAGGAGCTTAATGGTAAGTAAATAGTTTGCTTAAACTTATATATTATAATTAAGGTACTAAAGGCATAATTCACCTTGATAACTGTTGGACCTTGGGGATGTATCCAGTACTTATTTGACAGATTCTCCATACTCGGCCTGTTTCACCAGTTACTGATAAGTGTCTGAAAGTCTATCCACATTTTTGACAGATGTTCATTGAAGAATCTGTCAAAAATATTGTGGATAGCCCAGAAGAAACTCAGTAAGCGTTGAAATAGGTCTATTTTTTCAGATACTAATTTCTGGATAACCTATACGGCAGTTATCAAGAAATCTTAAATTGGATTTAAAAATTAATAAATAATATATATAAAATACTATAATAAACCAGCAACAATCATGTTTTGTAATTGCTAAAATATATTGTCAATCAAAATTTATATTAGTCAATTAATATCAGCCTAAGGAAAATTAATAAATTTTGAATCTCACACAGTTTCTTAAAATTTTCAGACAAACTAATAACCTGGTTGCAAAGCTGCCCGGATTATTTTAGACAAGAAAACCTGAAAAGAGTGAATGAATCCCTTCGGCCCACCAAGTCTGCAGTGGTTGAAGAAGCTATAGGCGTAGGGAGCTTTAAGAAATTAGACATAGATTAATTTACCGAACTAAAAGCTGATGCATCTTCTTAATAAATTAAATATTTTGTTTTATATTTTTCTATTGTCTGTTAAAATATCTTGACATGGAATTCCATAAAAATTTTGCCATTTTGTATGACAATTTGAGACATATAATGTCGAATGTAGTATGACTTCCATGTAACTTCTTTAATCAATTGTTTCTGGGCTAATAAGTATAAAGAAAAAAGAAATAGAATCGAAAAATCCGACCACAATTTCTTTTGGCCACGTCGTCAAACTTCTCATTTAATAACTGAGCACCAGGAAAGACAAAGCCTCGAAAGATGTAAGTTGTTTTAACTCAGAGTTGGCGCTATCCTTCCAGTTTCATCACACACACGATACCATGTATTTTAAGAAAACTTGGTAAAGCGATTTCAACGTGCCTAATATATCATGGCCACCAAAATTTTTGTACAGCGATCGTGTTACTTGGTAATAAGTACTCAAAATTCGTGTTATTTTCGTGTGACTTTACACAATAGTATATTGTTTTTCTTGTGATAATACATAATTATATAATTTATTTTTTAGATTAAATTATTATAACGACAAAATTAGGTAGCGTAGGGTATTTATCCTTCATGAGATCACATATATTGTGATATATTTTATGTATCTATTTACTTTAATAAAAAAATTGACTATTGATACGTTTATTTTATTTACTTAGCGACCGCCTCGAGAATTTGTTGGTTTTCATTTACGGAAAAAATATTTCTTAAGTTATCCACCCCACCCTTCTAATTTACCCCACCCCCACTAATTTAAGGGGCTAAAGTATCAAACTTTTTCTTTAACACGAAAAGTACAGATCCGATTTGGATGGGGTTTTCGCAGTTATTTTTAGCTTTTCCGCCCACCCCTCTGTGAGGACAAGAGAGGGAATAAAAGTTTATATCAAACTTTTTCTTTTAACACGAAAACAAAACGACTGATTCGATTTGAATACGATTTTAGCAGTTAAATAAAGAATTTCCCTCGTTACCGTTCTAAAGGGACAAAAGGGGCTTAAGATTTTATAGCAAAGTTTTTTCTTCAACACGAAAACTACTGATCCGATTTGAATACGGCCCTCGCAGATATTTTGCCTTCTTTAAATTAACATCTGGTATATATTTTTTTTCCCTCCAATTCTGAAAGGGAAACAACTTTTTCTTTAAGACAAAAAATAATAATCCGATTTGAAAACAGTCTTTGCAGATATATTTGCCTACTTTCAATTAACATGTTTGATAATTTTTTTCCCTCCAGCACTCAGGACCAAAGAGGGGGTCAAACATTGTATCAAAGTTTTTCTTCAACACGAAAATTCCTAATCCGATTTGAATACGACCTCGCAGATATTTTGTCTTCTGAATAATCTAATTTATTCATAGCGTTTATAGTTGTAAGCCCTATTTGCTATTATAAGTATTAGCTAGCTTATTTATTAATTAATATTTTTCATTTCCATTAAATACTCCCATAGAAAAATTCATTTTTACGTGTTGTAATTCCACGTGGACGCTGTTGAACCACATTATATTTGTTGATAATGTTAAACTGTAAATGTTGTTTGACTTGAAATTTAAATTTACAAAATAATGTAGTAAAAATGTGTAAGTATTGTTAGAGCATTTAATAAAAAATATATTGTTTAATTTTTATTAATATTAACAATTATCTCAATCGAGAAAAAGAGCTTATAAGCGTCACTTAATCTTTTTTCTTTTATTCATTCAAGTACATAGCCTAAAAATCAGTAGATAAATATTTGGACGAGTGTCTCTATCTTACATATAAAAATAGATAGAGGGCCCGTTTCACCGCTTACTGTTAAAGTTTCTGTTAGGCTATCCACAACCATTTTGACACATTCTCCATACAAAATCTGTCAAAAAAGTTGTATCTGTCAAATAAATAGGCTAACTATAAGCGGTGAAACAGGCCCTTAATATGTTTATTTAACATCTCTGTTTTTTATTCCTCGACTTCAATCCACAAGCATGGCTAACATCTAGTTGACCTCTTATTTAATGATAATTATAGTAATTAACGACAGTCAGTAGATTAGCACCGAAATACACTGAGGTCATGATAAAATTGTGAGTAGAATTAAATAATTTCACACGATTTTTGTTAAACCTTATTTACTAAAACTACCTTCAAAGAACCTGTTAGTCGGAGAGCCCAAGAGGGGATTTTCTTATACTGTATAATTAAATACGTAAGTTTCATAAAGTATCCCGTTTTTTAAACATTTTTACTGCTTGGCTCCTAGTGGTCGTAGCGTGGCAACAGGCTCTATACCATATATAATAAAGAAGGCTACAGTCCTCGATAAACATACTCCACTCCAGACACTTCACTCGATAAACACAGTACCAATTCAAAAATAATTTTTCAATTCCGGCCAGTAGTTCCTGAGATAAGCGCGTTCAAACAAACAAACAAACTCAGCTTTATGTTATTAGTATAGATTCTCATACCACAAAAATTCACAGGCGAACAGGCTATACTGATTTTTACCAAAAATTAGCATATACAGTAGGTCTGGTACCGTTTTACGTCTTCTTTTCATAAAAGCACTGATAAGTACGAATTCTTTTCCATTCATCGAACCCTTAAGTGATCAGGGTTTGATGAATTGGAAGCAGGAAAGCTAAAAAATTATAAGTTATGCGAAAGAAGGCGAAAGCTGTGTCGTAACTACATATTCAGAAAATTGTTAACACAACGTGACACCGTGACACTCTCCTTCTACTCGTACATCTGCAGTCTTTTGTTATGTCTAACCTCAAAATGCCGCATCTGACGACGCAGCTATATAACAAACATTAGTGTATCATGTGATTAAACATGTATGAAAAACGAACCGTTTCATAGACGAACCTCAACACAAAGTAGAGTATCTCGAATTGCTGATACCTTCTCGTCTATCGTTAAACCTACCTTAACAATCTGTTTTGTACAAATTATACACACTGCATACGAATTATATACTCATAATTTTATCTTATATCATAAATCATTTGTAATGAACTGACAGACAAACTTGAAAATAAATGACACCCATGAAAGAGTAATAATACCCGTCCAGGTAATGCATTTAATTACCAGTTATGTGCAATATGTGGCTTAACCAGGAACTATGGCCTTAAAGAAAACCCGTCTTCAATAGTTTTTGTTTCACTAGAGTTGAAGTAAACTTGAGTAGACCTTTTAACGTGATCGCACCTTTGTCAGTACCGTTTTGCCGACGTGCCGCTATTTTTGTGCGTCGCGTACGCCGTTTGTCCACCAACACCGTCAACCGAGTACCAGATTATTTCGGGCCGATAAAATTCAACTTTATGATCTAGGCTATACGTATCATTTTCTAGCGACATTGCTCTATCGTCAATGTCGTCGCCGTCATTACAGGCGTAGAGGAAAATGAAACCTGTAGTCTAGGTCATAAAGTTGCATTTTGCCGGTCCCCAGCGGAAATTATCCCGTTCTCGATTGACGGTGTTGGTGCGTGCGACTCGTGCGGCGTGTTTGGTACTAAAAATTTTCAATCAGCTTTAGCGCAGACGGGGAGCGGGGAAGCATTGTGCGGCCTCTGTTAGCAGTGCTGTGGAAAACAAGTAATATAAACTAAAGGAGGCAGAGGTGCGCGCTTGTATACGGCATCGCGGGTGCGGCTAGCGATGCAGAGCCGCGAGATATGCTCGCACGGATGACACGAGAACACGATTGTACAGAGAGCATACTCAGTACTCACTTTTGTTCGCCGATATTCGTCTAAATTCGTCCCTTTGGTCAGTTGACAAACTCTTACGAACGATTCTGTGGACACTTGCTAGATGATCGTACTGAACGGCGATCGCCGATTATGCTGAGCCTACGTAATATTGTAAGAGGTCGCCCTGTGGTCGAAATTCAACCATAATTAATATTTTAATCCATCGTTTAGAGGAGATATAAAATATAATCTATTCTCAATTCAATCACATACATCAATTTGGCATAAAGGTTTCATTACCAGGCCTTTAAATCTTATTAAAAAAAACACAGACGGCAACTATAAACAATAGAATATTTTGTGTATGCTTATAGTGCCATGTCAAAATATTGTAGTTAAAAAATATGTAACATAAAAGCATATTTTGAAATAATATTGATATTCCACGCTCCTCCATATCCACTATAACTGGGGGAAATTTCATGCTTTTAAGTCTCCGCGTCTTTCGTAAAAAGGGGTGCAAAGTTTTCCGTCCGCATATTAATATACAGATGTCTGTGCGTAGTTTCAAGCTTTATTCTATGCACGTTCTAAAATATAATTGGTTAAAATGTATGTTATCACTAATTTTTCGTCTAAAGTTATTCTACGGATGTTTTCTTGTAATGTCGTCTTACCCAGCTAATCTATAATAACGTCACGTACTCTGTGTACTGGTCTGGACACCTTACAAAGACCACGATGATGATTATAGAGAGAAACAGCTTTTCAGCTATTAAACTGTTTATTGACATATCTAGGTGCAGTATAAATGTGCATAATAAAACAGACTGATTTTATGTGCAGAAAATCATGAGTTCAGCAAAAATGATAAGTCGCACTTCACACCTAAGTCGCCAACGCTACGTCGACGATATTTTATGGCAACATTTGGCACATATGTCGTCGACACGCTTCTATTCATACAAGCCGCCAACTTGTGCCGCCGACTCGTGTCATTGGTTTAGGTGTGTAGAGCGCTTTACACTACGAAATTGTCTCGTTATGCTGACGCTAGAATTTGCGATGCCTGTATGATGTATCGCACACTCTGACTTACGCACTACATTTTTATGGTAATGTATATCGTAGACTTGTGATTTGTGAATTCATAATTATATAATGGACTGTGGAATGTATTGTTACATATAACATGGTTTAAATGAAAAATATATACTATGTTGCGTACAGGACTTAATATTTTTAATGGCAATTAGGGGGCAAGTGAGCAGACCTGCCAGGTTACCTGATGGAAAGCAACTGCTGTCGCCCACGGACACTCATAACATACGAATAGTGGCAATTGCGTTGCCAGCCTTTATGAGGGAATAGGGAATTAGGGAAGTTGGGCCACCTCACTCTCTGAACGAAACACAACGTGAACTGGCATTCCATGATCTTTATAATAGGCCCGGCAAACGTTGTTTTGCCAAAAAAAAAAATAGGGTTATACTACCCCTAACATTTAGGGGGATGAAAAATAGATGTTGGCCGATTCTCGATCCATCTACTTAATACATGTATACAATACAATAGATATTTTCATCACCGTCCACCTCACCCGTCTCTATTAACAACGACATACTGACATACACGACAACCTAGGAAAAGCGTGTAATGTAATAAGTAGCAATACCCAAATCCTCTTCCGGATTTTTTATATCGAAAAATGATTTTGCCCATATGTTTGTCAAGCACTAATCAAACTCGCTGTTATGTGAATATAAAATGATCACACCAACCGAAATTGTTTGTTGACCAACAAAAGTAAATATGTTTACTAAAAGTTTTTATCAAAGCCAACATGACTCTCCTTTATATAATCAAACTAAATTGAGTAATGATTCAAGATAAGGATCTGTTATTAGACAAAAATACGGAGTGCGGAAAACAAAAGTTTATACAGCACTTTGTCTCAAATACAACAGCGAAAGTTTTTAAAAGGCAGGTAGTTGTAAGTTAATATTGACATAAACAATTATTATTATCGTTTAGTTACATGACGAGTAACGAGCTAAATTCAGTGGCGTAGCGTTTCGACAAAGGAATCGGCCAGCCCCGGGCGGCACTTTTTAAGGGGCAGCAAAATTTTCTGGAATATAATAAAATATTCTCAATTTTTGGTAATTACATATTTTTTACAAGATTATATTTCCACAGCTTAGCTGTAATACAACGCTGTGAATTACATAAAAGTAGGTATCTACATTTCTGCACGGGCAGAAAAAATAAAACCAAAAAATTATAACACAAAAAATCGCGCGAATAATAATAATTCTTGGGTTTATTTTTTACTAAAAAATATTAACAATCAAATTGAAAAACTAATTAAGGGGGCAGCAAAATTAACCTAGGGGGCGGTAAAATTGTCCTCCGCCCTGGGCGGCGATACTCACGCTACGCCACTGGCTAAGTTAAATAGGTAAGTATACCTATTGTATAAATACAATCACACACATCAATATTTTCGAGCACAAAATTAGCGATGACAACTTGTGTTATAGGTTATGAAGTTTTTGAATGCCTCTTTATTCACCTTATAACACAATGAACTAGAACTATTGTGATACTTTGCATCAGGCGACCTAAAAAGGTCGTAATAGCAATATTGCAAAGGAATTCATCTACAATTGGTACATTTTGTTCAAAAATTAAATAGTTTTGATAAAATAGTTCAAAATCATTTTAAATTAATTGTGAAATCACTTTTTTGCAAAATTAGTAGTTATTCATAAGAAAAATTACAAAATGAATTGCTGTTAGCGATATTACGAAGAGACCTTTTTAGGGCGACTGATTCAAGTTTAATAAGTTTAACTAACTTTCATAACTTACTTTAAATTTAATACTAACTATATGCCATACAGTTAAACAAGAGTATATATAAGGGGGTTAAACTCTGGAAAGAATCTCTGAATGCGACAGAAAGTAGAGATCATACTTTTTTACCTAAACAGTAAAGATTCTAATTTCAAAGTGATTTCGTTGCGAAGTTAAAACTTTTTGTTCAACTTGGCCAAATTAGATTCACAGCTATTTGCACTGTACAGACAAACACTCGTTGTTCGCACACAACTCACAAGACACAGTTTTTCCTTCACATTGTATAAACATAATAATGACAAGCGACAAGTGTCTGCCAGTCCTACTGTGACCTCAAGCGATAGCGAACTGAAATCTTGTAAGGTAAGTCTTGTTCTTAGTTTATTTATTTTCTTAGTAATTATGTGATATGTAATTAGTGTAATATAATTTTTTTTTTGAATGAAGTTCAACATTTGAAATCATAATAAGTTAAAAAAAAGTACAACATTTCGAAATTCTTTTAATGCAGAATTTATTTAGTGTGATAATTTAATTTTTTGACAGCTTCTTGAAGACTTTAGTTTCTTTGAGTCATTGTAGAACGGGGAAGTGGTAAATTTTAATTTGAGCAGTTATATTGTTAAGTAGAAAATTGCGAAAGCAAATTAATCTGCGTGTACAACATATTATACCGAAGCACTTAGAAAACGATAAACTTTATTCGATAGCGCGATGCAGAATTTTGTGATGCTAAATTGCGGCACTGCCACATGTCAGATGTTTTTTCCCTACTTGAAAGACAGTCATTGGCTCTAATGTAATCAATTTTGATTATTATGTTTGTTTGGATGTTCCTTGGGAATCATAGAGCGTTCAACAGACTTACGCTTAGGAAGCAATGAAAAGTATACTTTGCGTATAATACTTTTAAGAGCGTCCGTAGCCTAGTGGGAAGACCTTTGGTTCGCATTTGAGAGGGTAAACCCCGGTGGAGGCGTGTAACAATAAGACATTTTCCGATCTGAAGTATATAATACGCATGCTCATTGCCTTGCCAATGCTTCGGCACGAATGGGCCGGCTCGACCGGAGTGATACTGGCGTGAAATGGCGTTTTGCTGTATTTCGTTCAGTGAGTGAGTTTACCGGTGGCCTAACTTGCCTAATTCCCTATCCCTTTTCCTATTCTCAATTCCCTCATAAAAGCCGGCAACGTACTTGCGACTCTTTGGATGTCACGAGTGTCCATCGGCGACGGCAGTTGCTTTTCATCAGGTAACCCGTCTGCTCGCTTGCTCCCAAAATATTATAAAAAAAATTTCATCTCCCGTTGCGAGTTGCGTACAATAGATATTCAGTATAGCCGGATATGCAAATCCGTAGGTAAATGCCTACAGATAAATGCAAAAAAAAACAGGGCTCAGTCCTGTTACAGGAAGTATCTTCAGTGGTAGCTGTTAGCTAATCGTAGCAGTGATAAGTGAAAATTAGTGCAGCTGTAACGTATTATTAATTTAATTAGTAATGATAATATAAATTGCCGATCGGCCAGTCATGCATTGAAATGTCTCACGCGACCGTTAATTAGGGTTGCGTACCCAAAGATTAAAACCCTACTATTAATACATATATTAATATGATTGATTGTACTGTTCATGGTGGAAATTCATGTTCATACTTAATAAACCACACTTTTATTTAATATAGTGGAAAACGTGCAAGAAAAGTGTTTTTTTTTTTACTTTTTCCACCATATTTAATATACTGGAAAAAATGCAAGAAAAGTGTGTTTTATTAAGTATGAACATGAATTTCCAACTACTATTAATGTTTGTCCGTCTGTCTGTCTCCAGGCAGTATCTCAAGAGAAGTTATAGTTGAAATTTTCACAAAATATGTATTTTTGTTGCCGCTTTAACAACAAATACGAAAAACAAATGTTTGTTTGCTATTTTCATACAATAGATGTCGTTGTTGGTCGTCTACATCGCGATATCTGTGAATTATAGCTAACTTTCAAAAACATCTTTTTGGTCTCTACTCGTGCGGAACCCTTCTTGTGCGAGTCTAACTAGCACTTGACCAGTTTTATTATATAGCGACACCGAGAAAACAACTTTTTATCTATTTTTAGACTTTATACCCTACACTTTTATACTTCTCTGAGAAAACGGCCGTGGCTTTTTATGTAGGTATGCGTATACAACAAAGCGTAAATAAATGGTAGTAATAACGGAAAAGAAACACTTCGTTCAATATATATATATATATATATATATTTCATTTTGCTTTATGCAGTGGCAGTCCACGTCATGACGTACATTTGTCATGGGCCATGGCCCATGGGTACTTGGGCAGCTAGACAAATGTCACAAATAATGAAACTTAATGTTACCTTAAACGTTTGTTGTGAAATATCTGTACCGACATTTGATTTTTTATTGATTTTCATTAAATCGTTATACAAAAAATACCTAATTTTGCAGGAAGACGCAATGGCAAAGCAAGCACAACATATGTCAATCGAAAAAGAGTTAGCGAAGAATACAAACATACATCTCGATGATATTAAGCAGCTGAGAGAATGGCTGAAAACTCAACCACATCTTCCGGAAAACCATGTAACAGGTGAATCACTTTCCCGGCTCTAATGCACCCTTTTATTGGAAAAACAACCATTTCGCATTTCAAATAAGAACTAATTTTGCAGGAAACTGTTAGTTACACATATTACATATAATATATATTATATATAAAATAAGAAGTCCTGACTGACTGACTGTATCATATTCGCCGAGCAAAAACTGTTAAAGCTACAACCATGAAATTTGGTGAGGAGAATTGTTTTATTAGGTTAACACCCGCTAAGAAAGGAATTTTAAAAATTCAACCCTTAAGGTGGTGAAATAGGGGTTAAAAGTATGTACGAACGTTTGTCTTTGGTTCAAGTAAAGACATAAAAATTTTATTTCTGAGCTACTGATTTAAAATAAATAAATATGTGTTAAAGCATATTTTGAAATTCTACCCATAAGAGGGTGAAAAGGGGGTTAAAGTTTCTATAAATTTTTCTACGCAAAATTGTAATTTCTTAAGTTAGGGATCTAAGATTTTGTTTCTGAGCTGCTAATTCAAAATAAATGAATACGTGCTTAAGCGTTTTATAAAATTTTACTTCCAGAGGCTGAAATAGGGGTAAGAAAATACCTCTTAATGCGAGCAAAGCCGCGGGAAAAAGCTAAATATAATGTAAAATACGACAGTAATCACTGTTGCGTTTTTATTATAACTCCGCTTCTAATTTATAATTTACTATAAAGTTAAGAATATTTATAGCAGAATACTTTGATAGCAGAATGCATAGCACGAAATTTAAAAACCAATTTTGCATTTAATACATTCTGGTGTCAACGAATTCGGAAACCTAATACGGAAAATGTAGCCGATATTCACAATATTCTTAACTTTATAATAGCAAATGGACTTCAAAATCCGCCATTTTGGTTTTTTAATGCACCAGTCCAGCATAACTCGCGTGATCATGACGAATCTGCCGACATATCATACATAAATTTTTTTTTATTATACTTTTTGTACACAACAGAGTACATAGGCGGGCTTAATGCCTCATGGCATTTTCTTCCAGCTAACCTTTGGGTGATGATGACACCATATGAGGTAGTTGCAAATTTAAACCTAACAATAACAAAATTTGTAAAGCAGTCGGGTATTTATAGAATTAAATTTCACTTCGGATAGATTAATGTAATTTTACCGATAAGAAAACTCTTGAGTACGGAACCCTAAAAAATTTAAAGTTTAGGCTAACGTGGTGAATAACGAATTTTGAAGCTTTCCAAATAAATTGTGATAGTTAATTTACTTATTATCCTTAAAAATAATAAAAATTAGTTCTTCTCAATTTATAGGAGAACCGTTCCCCGTCGGGTTGATAATTCATGATGGGCACCGAGCATGAAAAATTTATTCATAAACTTGGCCATGACAATAATTGGCGTGTGTCCTCTGTTTGATTTTTGTTTTTATGCGGGTTACATTTTTACGATTCACGAGATAAATCGTAAAATAATTAAGTTTTATTACTGAAAATATAAATTGTTTCTGAGAAGTACTATGTAAGTTTACAGAGCGTCCGTGTCGTAGTGGTTTTTTGGTTCGCACTCGAGACGGTGCAGGTTCGAACCCGATTGGAGGCGTGTACCAATGAGACTTTTTCCGATCTCAATTACATTGTACAGGATGCTTATTGCCGTGGGAGAGCCAGGCTTCGGCATGAATGGGCCGGCTCGACCGGAGTGAAACAGCGTTGTACTTTGTTTCGTCCAGAGGGTGAGTTTACCGGTGGCCCAACTTCCCTAATCTCTTATCCCTATTCTCTCATAAAATCGGCAAAGCACTTGCGACTCTTCGGATGTTACGAGTGTCCATGAGCGACGACAGTTGCTTTTCATCAGGTAACCCTCGTTTTCCCCCTAAATATCATATAAAAATTACTAAGACTAATTGAGCGTAAACAAACAATATTATAGGAATAGTTAAAACAGACTCAGACAGAAATATTACTTAAAAATAAAAGTTGGTCGACATGAAAAAATTGGGTTAATAGGGCAATGTCAATGCATCATTTAAGGTACATTTAAAGTACTTAAACTAAGGACAGTAAGTATAATAATAAAAGTGCAAGTGTTTTTTACGGCTCAAGAGTCAAAAGAAAATTTGGTATATAATAGTGGTGTATATAATTTCGCCGAATCCAGGCGGAATCTAGCGGTCATTAACCCGGTGACAAAAAAAAAATCATCAATCATTCATAGAAATGAATGATTAATGATTTTTTTTGTCACCGGTTATCACATTGTTGTTTTAGCGGATTGTATTTCTATACAATCCGCTAAAATAACAATGTGATAATACAACACTTTGTTGTTATTCGCGGTTTTTATACAAATGATTTTTTTTTAACAGAGAAATAATGATTGCTATCCAGACCCGGATCTAGGGGAGGGCAAGCCGTGGCATGTGCCCCGGGCGGCATGTTCAGAGGACGTCAAATTCATTATTAAACAAAAACACGGAAAGAACAGCGAGTTCTGATGCTTTATTTTCGGTATTAGAAGAAGGCATATGGGCCTTCTTCTAATACTAAAAAGTCTCATTCATTCTTATCTTATAATAATAATAATATCTATGGACGCTTCACACCACGTCAGGCTGGCCTCGTGCTAAGTACCCGAGGGACTTGTGTTACAGGTACCAGACAACGAAAATACATTTAATACTTTTATACTATACTATATATAAAGATGATAAAGATTAAAATAAATGTAAGTCGAGCGCAGCACTTAAAAAATGAAGATCCGGGCCTGTCGCTACCGCCTAGATACAGCGGATGCATAATATTATGTAGTTATAAATATATAATAGTGTATCTAATTATGTAAATCGATAAAAAAGGGTTAATGACTTTTAATAGCTTGTTATCACTATCACAATAATGGGGCTTTACGGCGGGAACAAACATCACGCAAAGGTGATGATGCAATGCATTTTCAATCCTACGTCCATGAACTAAACGTGCATTTTAGATATTAGCAAACAAACAAATATACTTTATTGTGCACAAAAATTACAATAAACTTAAATAGAAACAACAATAAATAAAAAATAAATTAGTAGACAAAGGCGGCCTTATTACTTTGAAGCAATTTCTTCCCGGCAACCTTTTGACACTCTTAGAAGTTATCAATCCAGGATATTGGCGATGTGCAAAAGTATTATTACTCTATATATAAATCTAACAAAAGCAATATTCGATATTAAATACAGTAATAATATTATGTAATAAATAAATAACATAATATACAATAATAAATAATTATAATAATAAATAATAATAATGTTATAATTATTAAATGCAATAGATACTATACAATATATAGGTCATAATTATTGGTTGACAGATAAGTTAATAAAATGAATAAATAGCAATGTCTTAAATTGAGTTAAAGTTGAATTGATTGATTTAAAGTTAAAATGTTATTAATGGTTTGGGTTTGTCTAACACGAAACAGGATGCACTCCAAATGCTCCTCAGTTCATGGCGTAAGATTGAATTGAGAGTGCATCTTAAATATTAATGTTGTAAATGTTGATACCATCTAGTATAGCTATTTTCAATCGTCTGCCATGAACTGAGGGTGCAATTTGGATTGCATCAAAGTGCACCTTTGCGTGATGTTTCTTCCCGCCGTGTAGAACCCCCATTACTGTGACAAAGCCTCTGCTTGGTCATTCACATAAGAAACCACAAACAATCAATAAAAACAATTAATGTATTGCTCAAGAATGTTTATATTATAATATTAATTATATTAACAATGAACTTCCTTAATTTGATGATGAATTGATAGTCGTTTTGTCATAAAAACGTTGATTACTTTCTTAATGAGCATTAAGAAATAGGAAAAAAGCGAGCGTTTTGCCTTTTTTAAATCTTTGGGTATGGAAACGTTAAGAGTAATTTGTAATTCACAAGTTTGTTCTTTCAGACCTGGATCTAGTTCTGGCTTACCACTGCTGCGACAGAAGTTCACAGCTGGCGAAAGACGTCTTGGACCTGAATTTGACATCGCGGACGCTCATCACTGCAATATTTGGACATCGAGAAGTCAACCAGAAGATACTAGAAGCTGCTAAAGCTGCGTAAGTTCGCAATTTATTCTCAGAAGCATTTAGAAGTTGCTACAACACTTGGCATAAAATTTTCGAAATCGAATTCGGAAAGAAATACTAAATACTAGAATATAAATTTTGACATTATTTATGAAGTTTTAAGCTACGGAGATTTGATTATAGTGCAAAATGCAAATAGTGCACAAGAAGTTAGTATAATTTCTGCGAGTCAACTAGGCACTCGGCTCGAAATGTCAGTTATGTCACCCACCCTCCTGCTTCCCCGCGCAGTACCCCGAATTCGTCTTTTACGTCGAGTAGCGATAGCATAAAACAGTTTGAAAAAGTCAAGCCGAAAATTTATAATTTTTATGTCCAGTAGCAGTGAAATAACAACATCTGTTACTAGTCATTAAGTAATAACAAGTAACAGACGTTAATGTTAAGTTTTTGTTATATATTCGTTAAGTTTGTCATTGTTAGTCATTAAGTTATATCTATAGAGACGGACACTGCTAGTAATTACATAATATTTGGCATTTAATGCGTAACAAAATAGAATCTTAAATCTTATCTTAATTTTAAAATATTTTCAACATTTTTAAGAATCTATTACTATCTACACGGTACGACGTTTTATACACTATTTATATGTTAAAAAAGTTTAAATACATAATTTAAATACTTCTTGGCTCTAAATAGTACCAACTTCTGTTATGGTATCTCTAAATAGTATCAACTGTCAATTTATATCGTAAGATACGTCCAATATTGATCTCGAGCACACCTTAAACTTTTTCTTACCCGTCCTTGGCCCCGCTCCGCCCCACGTTCCTAGGGCGCGGTACAGAATTTGTGGTCAAGCTAAAATTTTTAACAATAATTCGAAACTTTTGTCAAAATTTATAAATAATACCAAAAAAAAATAATATTTTTTGTGCGGT
This sequence comes from Cyclargus thomasi, assembly GCA_026546445.1. Lineage (NCBI taxonomy): Eukaryota > Metazoa > Arthropoda > Insecta > Lepidoptera > Lycaenidae > Cyclargus > Cyclargus thomasi. The sequence goes on from JAOTAV010030393.1 coordinate 16,185, forward strand.
CACTTTAAAGAAATGTCAGTCGAGCCGTGTGCCAAGTTAATCCGCATGAGTTAAAGTTAGGATGAGTAAAATAAATATTATTTTTGTCACGCTAACATAAGCGTGAAAGATAGTTTGTTTGTATGCATATTTTTTGGACACATTGATCGTTCATAAACATCTAAACAAAGTACAAACATGAAACATGCTAAAACTATAGATTACAGACAAGACATTAGTTGACTGAAATAAAATTACACTTTTTATTACGAATAAAAAAAGCTGGCTTTAAATTAAAAAAAGGTTTACATTCACCTAAATTATTAATTTGTTTTAACCATGGCAACGCACTTGCGACTCTTCAGATGTCGCCAGTGTCCATGGGCTACGGCAGTTGCTTTCCATCAGGTAGCCCGTCTGCTCGCCTGCCCCCTAAATATCATAAAAAAACGTGTTTAATACAATAATAAATTCGTTTATCTCACGAAAACCACATATTTTTTCGGGATAAAATGTATCTCATGTCCTTTCCCGTTACTCAAAGTATCTCCATACCAAATTTCAGTAAAATAGGTTCCATGGTTCAGGCGTGAAAGCGTAACAAACAAAGTTAGTATATCTAAAAGTAGAAAAATACTCGTTATGTTTCAGGACGGTGTACACTCTACCAGAGCCGGACGCGACGGGCACCAACTACCTATACGGTGGGCTGATGAAACTGGAACCCAAGTACTTCTTCTTCGGAGACATCTTGCAGCTGGCCCTCATGATATTTGACTTGTGGCAGTATGAGAACGGCACCTGCGCTTGGTTTGTATCTTTTCTGATGAAACTTATTAATTAATATGCATAATATAGGCAAACACACGTAGCTAATCAACCTTAATTAAACATGTAAGTGGATGAAGTGGATAACATTTTATAACGAGGATTTGTTCTTTATCATTATAAGTATCTATTATAGGTATTTTAGCGCTTGATTATGAAGAATAAAAATATGGATTTTATGTAAGCATAGGTACTAAGAAGATCCTATTTAGATTCATAAAATCCACTTTTTATCATAAATATTTTATTGCCGTCGAGGGTTATGCATTTAGTACATATAGCCGGCTCGACTGGGAACACCACATCCTCATAGGAAAATGTTGTTGTATCAGATGATCTGTCTACTTTCTAATTTTGTATAAGAGAAAAAAAAACATTTTCGCGCTCCAAAGGTCATTTATACAAAAATATCAAGTATTAAATTATACAATTGCCATGTTATGTTGTATTTTTTGTTTCAGTTTTTGAATTTTGTTTGATTAATTTGCTATGCAATTACCATGCAAGTAATCTCGTAATCGCGTGACGAGTCTTATTGTCTTCTTCATTGTGTATAATTTGCATGTGGTCGCTTCTTGATTTTGTATTTTAAATGTCTGGCATAGAAATACTTAGTAATCTGTGGTTTAATTTGCCCCAAAATTCTTTTTTTGCGCGGGAACCGTATAATTCTGGTAAATAGCCATTATAACTTTATTATGTTCTCTACCAGGAGTTATAGCCTTGGGAAATAATAGATAGACAAACTTTCCTAATACCATTTATAATGTTGGCTGGCCTATTAGCATGGTTCTACAATTAAAAAAAATCACATGTTATACATGAAATTAGTTTCCAAGTGGAAAATTTTATTCATTTGCTTTACACTACTAAAGAAAATAATATTCTATCTATATTAGGTCTGCCTATTAAAAAAGAAAGTCAGGTTCTCCTTCCTGACGATATAACTTTAGAACGCACGAACCGATTTCCACGGTTTTGCATTTGTTGGAAAGGTCTCGGGCTCCGTGAGGTGTGTGCCAAAAAAAAATTAGGAAAAAATTCAAGAGAAATCTTACCACTCGGACAGAGTCGCTGGCAACAGCTAGTACTAATTTTAACTTTACTGAATATTTTTTTTTCTACACAAAGTACTGCACCGTATACATATGCACGATGTGTAATGTGTTCTTGTTTAGTTGTCACTCTGAAAGTCTCTATGGTTTTGTGATACAGTCGTGTCTTTGATTCCCGCGTTGGAAACATGTGATTTCCAAGTTTGGTTAGGACAACCTGTCACGTGATTGTCTGAGAAGTAAGATGATCCATGAGTCGGATGGGCATTGGTGTCATCATCCGTCCCTCGGAGTTATGAGAGTAAAAGAGGAGCACTCTGCTCATGTGTACTGCGCACGCACTTGGGCACTAGAATGTCCTGCATGACAGGCCTGGTTTCAATGAAACCGGCAACTGTCACCGAAACCGGTGTGGATGTTATTATCTCACAAGTCATACCTAATTTAGTTTTTAAAATTTCCAGGTTTTCTATCATCATTGATTTGAAAGGAGTCGTGTGGGCGCATATAACTCGAATAGACCTAATGACTTTGAGACAACTCATTTATTATTTAGAGGTAAATATTTACTTTTATTAGATTTTCCACAAAAGCTGGATTGGAGTGAGATATATAATGGGGGAAATTGAAAGAGAGCCAGTTGTCGGACCAACGTCATTTGGTCAGATAATGTCAATTCCATGAAAGTGATATATCGGCTGAGTTTTACATATCCCGACCAAATTACTTAGATCCACGACCTGTCTCTGTTTCAACTTCTCTATGTTGTTGTATGTTTGGTACATGTCCCTAAATGTTTCTTGTTAAAGTTTATCGTAACGCTCAAGAAGTTCTCTCCAGAAGGCAAACAATGCCTCCTGGCGATAATTTTGCAAAAAAAAAATATATATCCAGAACGATGGTATAATCGTGACGTCACAAATTTGAAATGTGAACAGAATATGGAACTTTATGGAATTATTTGCGATTTTTATGAATTTTGTGTTTTCAGGAAGGAGTTCTAGTGAAAATTAAACACATCCATTTCCTCAACGCCCCGTCATTCATAGACAAGTTTCTGGCGCTGATCAAGCCGCTGATGAAGAAGGAACTGTTCGAGAAGATCCAGGTCCATACGTCTGACTCTCCCAAGGCTTTCGAGAACATACCAAAGAAGGGATTGCCCAAGGAGCGAGGAGGCGAATATATGACTGCGCAGGAAATCTCTGGTATATGTTATCCGTACTTCCATACTTATACAATAAATACAAAACCATGTCAGTCTGTCTGTAACATCTTCATGTTCAAACTGCTTAACCAATTTTGTCGAAATATATAATTATGATACTTATTGTGGAAACATATGCAGTTACAGCGCGATAAATGAACTTCAGCGGAATGAAGTTGCGGGCATCAGCTTCTAGTGAATAAAAACTTGTCTATGCCGAAAATAAGTCAATTGGTTGCTACGTCAGGATTTTGGAAGTCAGCTAAAACTGAGCTATATCTTATAATTTTCCAGAATACACTATCCAACGACTGAACGCCAATAAGAAGTATTTCGAAGTAGAGAACTTGAAGAGAATTAACAAGTCACTGAGGCCGAGTGGAAAGAGTTCATCGATTGAAAACGTTTTGGGGATACAAGGAAGTTTTAAGAAACTGGAACTAGATTGAAAATTGTACTTTCTAAAGTTAATTATAAGCGACTATATAAAGTTATTATTATAAGCGAAAAAGTAATTTTATTTAAATAAAAATATAATTGTATTTTGAATTTGTATGTAAATTTTAATGTTAATTCTTAATTTTAATATCATTATATATTTATTATAAAATCTATGGAAATTCTAAAATTTTAAATGCGAAAAATTTTACATTTATTATTACATAATATTTATTATATTCAATATTGTGATATATATTATGAGTTTTGAACTATTTTTAACCGACTTCCAAAAACGAGGAGGTTATATGTTCGACTGTAGATATTTTTTTAATGTATGTTCAACATAGTTCCGCCGTTTGTGAACCGATTTTCAAAATTTTTTCTTTGTTGTATAGGGTATTATTCCGAATTGGTCCCATATTCACCATGGTGGTGGTTGATGATGGAAACCATGAGTGATCGAGGGAACTCCTCGAAATTTGTATGAAAACATATAGTGATTTTGGTTTCCCTAGAAGCGTCCCAGGTATATGTTACCAAAAAGTAAGATTTGGTACCAAGGTA
>JAOTAV010030414.1:0-46898 GCA_026546445.1 Cyclargus thomasi
AGACCCAGGAACATTGAAAAACTTTGTTCCATCGGCGGGATTCGAACCCGCGACCCCCGGCGTGAGCTACCAAAGCTCTCAACCACTGCGCCACAGGTCGTTTGTATAGAAATTTGACTGAAGGATAATGAACCACACCGCCAATCTTGAGCGAATTCACTATACCTATATAGAATCTGTGGTGGTGATCTCAAAACTAAACTAAACTATTTTAAACGGATTTTAAAGTAATTTGGTTAACTTGTCGAGTTTTTTTTCCGCTAAAATGTGTAAAGAAGGCCTGGACTTTTTTATGATATTTAGGGAGCAAGCGAGCCGACGGGTTATGAAAAGCAACTTGGACACTCGTGACATCCGAAGAGTCGCAAGTGCGTTGCCGGCCTTAGCCATAGGGAAATGGGGGAATAGGGAATCGGAATATGGATAGGGGATTAGGGAAGTTTGGTAAATTCACTAACTGAACGAAACACAGCACAACGCCGTTTCATACCAGTATTCTGTGAGGACGTGGTATCACTTCACTCGAGCCGCTGGCCGCCGCCATTCATGCCGAAGCATGGCTCTCCCACGGCAGATCTTGTACTTTGGAGGCTTCGCGGCTCGGGCAACTGATGGCCGCATCTGCGTCGCACCCTCTACATTGATCCTGCATCCAACTTCACCTCTGTTACCTACGTCTTAAGAACTATTCCCATACAACAATGATGGCAGAATAAATATGGACGCCCCGTACTTATATTATCACGGGCGCTACCCGCAGCCATTCTCAGTCGGACCGTCGCGCGAGCAACACATGCTCCCCGATACGCGAACTCAAAATGCGGTGCTTAATTTTTTGTGTTTTTCTTATGACTGTTGGGTGCGCTGAAATCAAAGTTAAGCAGGAGTTGCAGGCGTTGGCCGAACAGATCGAGATCCTGAAAACCCTCCACCTCAACGATGTCAACAACCTGAAAAGTGAAATCGAAGAGCTCAAGTAAGTTCAGCATAAGTTTTCAGTTGCGAAACTTTTTTCGTTGTTATCTTTTGAAAAATTTTGGTAAATTCTTTTTTTGTTTTGTTTTTTTTTTATTAATATATTAAATACATATTAAAAATTATTTCAACTTAATTTAAATGCTACGCGACTGACGTTTTAGCTAAGCGAATTTTGTGTTATTCAAATCTAAATAAAAATAAGAGTCTTAATCATTTAATAGCTCTTTTGGTATTCTATAAATTATAGAGTTTCATATTTTCATATAATTACATTGTTAAGCTACTCAATGATTGTTATGTTTATGATTTCTTGTGGAAACTTATTTTCAGAATTTACATGTCGCTTATTTTGTAAACAGTTTTCCACTGATTTGGTCATGCTTGGCGTTTTAGTTTTATTTATTAATCGATATAAAAAAATGAGATAAAATTATAATTTATATCAATTATTCAATGTCTTTATATTTCCCAACATTTTTCTTGTATATTTTTTAAATTTGTTACCCAATTTAATTTTCGATGATAAAAAACTCGCATTATTGAATGCAATGAAGGATTTTCGAAAACTTGCTCTGCCTTCCATCGCCATTTAATCATATGGCGGCGCGCTCTTTGTAGCCGCAATAAGACGAAAAAGTTTTATTGCAATCGGATAAGCATTGCATTTAATGCGAATGGAAAACAATTTTTAGAAGGCTCATAAAGTAAAGCCTGTTTCGAAACTTATTGACAGCTCAAAATGGCGGAATCTCTTGAGGGTATTTAAAGAGATTGGCGGCTCTGGGGAATGTGTCTTGGAACGCTAAAAGGCTTTAAGATGTGAAAAAAGTATCATTAATATGATAAAATCCTATTCTGTGATACAAAGTCTATGACAGTGATGTTATGCATGTTTGGTCTGTGTCGCTGTCTGATCTGAAAAAAAAACAGCAAGTTTTTAATTCACTTTATATTTATTGTCATCGATTTCTGAAAGTTACGTTAGCTTAAACATGAACCTCCTTATGCATAAAAATGTGAAAACAGTGTTTAATTCCCTTTAATTTAATTCCCTTTCTGTCATGTGACGTTTTCAATATTCCAGAAAAGGACAGCGAATCTAGTTTAGTTAAACACTGTTTAAATACTTTTATGAATAAGGGGGTAAGTTTTAGGCTAAGTTTCCATACGATGATTAGCCGAGGGTGGTGGGAGGGCCATGCATCGACACGAAATGGCCGTTTCGATCGATAAAATATCACGGCCTTACAGAAAACCGATATAAACAGCACTGGTGCTGTGTTTCGTCGAGAGTGGGCTTACCGGAGGCCCAACACAATTGCAATTTTTTTTCGGCGTTGAAAGTATCCATGGGCAACGATAGTTACTTTTCATTAGGTGACCCGTCGTTATCCCCCTAATTCATTAAAAATTTTATCTTCGTCGTATCTCACTAACAACGTACCAATAACATTTAGTAGGTCGAATTCGCGTCCGCCAGTTTAGCATAAAGAAGTGGCAATTCGAGCCGAAGATCTAAAGTGCTCTTGACATGAACCAGGCTGTCCTTATCAGGAATACATTATCCATTCTGCAATTACCTAAGCCACTTGGAGACGTAATAAAAAGAGAAGATAGTCGCGAAGCTATTTTAAGAAGTGATGGTTTTAAAAAGAACGTTGAAATTGAATGATTTTAACACAGCTCAGGAGGTGTTGATATTCGTTTGTGTTCTTTGGCTAGCTACTATCCGATTTTTTCACTCGTGTGCAAAACATGACGTTTTTCAAAAACGAAAAGTAGCCTATGTTACTCTCCGTCCGTAACTAAGTTTATTCCAAAATTCAAGTTCAATTAGTTGCTTTGTTAGGCCATGTAGAAATGACAAACAAAGGTACAAATAAACAAATATTCATATCATTCATCATATATTCAGTTAGACATGAAATTTTGTTTCTGAGCTACTGATTAAAAATAAATAAATATGTGTTTAAGAATTTTTTAAAATTCTACCCCTAAGAGGGTGAAAAATGGGCTAAAGTTTCTAATTTTTTCTACACAATTTCGTCATTTTTTAAGTTAGAGACCTAAAATTTTGTTTCTGAGCTGCTGATTCAAAATAAATGAATACGTGTTTAAGCGTTTTATAAAATCTAACTTCCAGAGGGTGAGGGGTTGAAAGTTTGTATGAAAATACTTCTTAATGGGAGCGAAGTCGCGGGAAAAAGCTATGAATAAAAATAAATGGAGAAAAGTTTTAGAACACTAATTTTGAATATTTACAGTTCGCAGTTTTACATCATTGCTAAATAATAAATTAAAATTAGCAGTTAATATCCATTCCGTGAAATGTTTTTATCGTGTAGAATGAATTAATTACCTATAATTAAATAAAAATGCAGCTCTGCTTTGGTTAAACTGTAGTTAATTAACTTTTAACACTACGACCGGGTAAAATTTCACTTAATCTCCCGTTTCTCCTTGCATTCTATTTTTGTTATCTCCCCCTCTTTAGACCAATGTTCTTTAATTCCTCCACAAAAAGCTGAAAGAAGTCTCTTAATGAGACAATGCCGTCTGTAATAAATATTTTACTTCGGAAAATGTTTTCAAAGAAGATGTTAGCACGTCCCACGACAATTGTAAATTTTCAGTGTTGTAAGACTAAAAAAAAAGGAGAAAAGAAGGATAAACTTTAACAGGAAGTTAAAACATGTGGCGTTAACAAGCAAAAAGTTGACTGCATAATTAATATAATGAGATAATTAACTCTCGCTATATTATACACATATCGAATCATAAAAGTCCGATACTCCACTTTGTAATTAATGTACGAATCGAGATCTCTTTGGAATTCAAATTTTATGCCGCCGTAAAGTTTTATTCAACTAGCGGCGAATTAAAATGTCGGAGAATCCACGAGGTGAAGGCATTCACGAAACACCTGCGCTAGTGGACGACCCGACTTCAGAACAGGCTCCGGGCGCTATATGTTCGAACGCTCTTAAATAAAAAACCTCACCGAGATATCATTTGTAACCGACGGAGTAGAAATGTTGCAATTGTGACCCTTATTGCTAAGACATAAGAGCGCATTAACTAAACACCCAAACTAGCCCGCGCGCAACATTTTAGTCGCAGATATAGCAACAAAATAAGTGTGCTTGAATGCAATGTCGCCAGCTGTTTTCTGGTTTTGTTAATCAATTTTTGCGTATATCTGTACAGGTTAAAGTTTTTGCATCACAATTATTGTCTCGTTTACTTTTGATGCGGTTTCATTTTCTTCAATATATTTAGGGGGCAAGCGAGCAGACAGGTTACCTGATGTAAAGCAAATGCCGTCGCCCATGGACACTTGTAACATCCGAAGAGTCGCAAGTGCGCTGCCGGCCTTTATGAGGGAATAAGGAATAATGATAGGGGGATTAGGGAAGTTGGGCCACCGGTAAATTCACTCATTGAACGAAACATAGCTCAACGCCGTTTCACGCTAATTTTCTGTGAGGCCGTGGTATCACTCCGGTCGAGCCGGCCCATTCGTGCTGAAGCATGGCTCTCCCACGGCAAAAAATGCTATGAAATTGGGTTTTTCAAAGCATTCTATGTGACATAATATTTTTTAAAATATAATTTTAACGTTCTGGATACAATATGTAGATATTCAGTTTGTATAACCCAACGATGATTTAAGATTAAAAAAATATTCTAATGCCATCTACGGTTGAGATGTGCAAATGTAAGGGTAAGTCTAACTTTATAGTTGCATCTTACAGGTCATAGATAGCGTTAGTAGTACAATATTATTTTTAATAAGTTTTATTATTATCTTTAATATTTGAACTATTTTATATACATCTAAACATGTACTCAAAATGCTGAAGTCTAAACCTGAGCTCTTACAGTTTTACCGTAGAGTGTGCCACAAACATGTACTAGGAGTGGCATAGTGGCGAGTCCTCACTCGCTTCGCTCGCCCAACTATGTTATATTACTCCGATATAATCGCATACTTTTTTTGTTAAAAAAATTAGCTTGTATCTATTATTAATATCATATACTTTTCTTTGGGCATCGTTTGATTGGGTTCATTTACTTTCTTACCATGCTACATACCTGAAAATGTATTCGTGAGATTCGCATGTTAACTAAGGCATTTCAAATTTATGTACATCAATGCAAATCGTTAAAGAGGCATAACATATTAGCTTTCTACTATCTAACATCAACAAAGTTAAAAGTGAAATCACCACCGAATCTCCATACAAACGTTTATACGGGCCCATTATCTTATTAGTGGCAATATTTTATACGGGCGTTTTACGGCACGTAGTTAACGTATTAATCATACGCTTTTCTACGTTTATCGGCGATAACTCATCGAGCGACTACGTTGTTATTAAAGTGTTCTGGACTAAGGTGAAAGAAATTGAAATATCGTTTCGTAACCTAACCTATTATAGTAATCGTATGTATACATTGTAAATCAAAAAAACAATCTGTCCAGCCCCCCTAGACAAGTGGCAAGTTTCGATAGTCGCTTGGCGTGTTTTTGTATGGGATTGACATGGACGAACGAAAAGTCACGTGATCTAGTCGAGTTCAAATATGTCAATCCCATACAAAACAAGCGAAGCGATTATTATCGTTACCGCTAATCGCTTGCCACTTGTCTAGGAGGGCAGAACGTCGCTAATCAAACTAACCTTTATAAATATTTTAATACCCTATTTATTGTGTTTACCAAAAGGTAATCTAATTTATTAAGTTTTACTGATAATCTAAAGAAATTAGTAAATATGTTTTAATGTTTATACATAATACAGGTAAATTAGGGTTTAGGTTTTTTCTGCAAAAATCTCTTAGTATCGTTCATACGAATTTTCCATCCATTATCTCAGAAAATAGTTGTATCCATTAAAACTAAGCTTAACACTTACGTGAATATAAAACTAATTTGCCTCACTCAGAGTAGTCGTAGATATCCAATCAGATAATCTTATATCTATATTGTTTTATTGTATGATGTTATTAGATATTAACTAAACTATTATAAATAACCAGCATAATAAGATTAAAGAGTTGGTTTGCGTCTCATATTCGCGAAAGTCAGTGACTTTGTAAGTGAGTGTCTATGTTTATTACTTCATCACGTTTAATGGCTTTGATAAAATTTGGCATAGAGTTAGCTAAAATCTTCGATTAATACATAGGCTACGTTTTATCAGTCTGTTTGCTACGTGCCTGTCTTTCTGGATATTTGTATGCGATTCACGTAAATTTTCAGAGTCTATGCGAGCGAAGGCGCGGGCTTGAGCTAGTTTGTAATTAAAGGATTAACACCGTGCCTTAGTAATATCAGTAGTTGATATACAGTGTGTATTGTAAAAATGTTATCTTGTCATATTATTTGGTACAATGGGCTCGGTTCACGGTCGTAGGTCGTGGCACTTCTCATCACCAGCCCCACTTGTGAACAATGCCTTACACCCATTGATTAGATCGCACCTTTATATTACGCACATCAATCCTACTTTTTGCAATTCAAAGCAGAGTGCACACTACCTACATGTATAATGACACATTTCTCAACCCAACCCAACCTAACGTATAAGCGTATTATATAGTTAAAGAAATACATTATTTTAGATATTCACTAACTGATCCGGCAAGCGTTGTTTTGCCAAAAAAATTAAGGGTTTTACTACCCCTAACATTTAGGGGGATGAAAAATAGATGTTAGCCGATTTCATAGATTCGTTTTCCGAATGGGATTGACATGGACGAACGAAAAGTCACGTGACCTAGTCGAGTTCGAATAGGTCAATCCCATACAAAACAAGCGAAGCGATTATCGTAAACGTTAATCGCTTGCCTCTTGTCTAGGGGGGCAGATCTTTCAAAATCATACAACGCTTACATGCAACGTATCGCTTTTGTATAAAGCTTGGAAACAAACGATTTTTAAAATTAAGATTCGGTTAGCCCTATTTATTTTTTACGAAATGATGCCACCTCATCCAGCCAGTATAGAGAAAAAAAATTCTTATTCGTAGACTAGCATCAACAAAACCGTAAACGAAAAGAATGTCGTCGATGTACACACGGGAAAAGTATAGTTAGGTATACCTCTTCTCATAATTTCTAAATATCCACAAATCCTCATAAATATATAAGTTATCACATAAGGGCCCGTCGATAAAATTAACTCAGCGCTCTCATTCACGATGCGATTCCGCGCGGATTCGTACCCGATTTCGGAAACTTCTGTTAAAAGTGCCAGGAGTTTCCGTGAGAACGTGTCTGTTTCCGCGCGGCATCGCCTCGTGAATCAGGGGGTAGATTAGTGAAAAACACACAAGTGTCTCTAATTTTGTGTGTGTGTGTCATCTTGAGGTAGGTTAATAGAGATGAAAACAAAACCGGAAAAAAATATCCACAATTTTTTTTAATGTACGCATGCTTTATAAAAATAGTTGTCACTATATTCCATTGCTCTAGTGTACACTCTTCTTTAAAACCGGAAAAAATATCCACCATTTTTTTATTGTACGCTTGCTTTATAAAAATAGTTGTCACTATATTCCATTGCACTAGTGTACACTCTTCTTTAGTGATGTTCAGGAAAGCTGTGCTAATTTATATCGACGCAATTAAGATGATATCAACATCACTTGTACCTTTTGTTTAATACAAATTAAATGCTTTTGTCTCTATTATCATTGATACCTGTTGATGAATAGAAACGTTGAAAAGTATCGATCTAAATACAGATTCAATTCATTGTTGAAAAAACAAATGCGAAATTATAATAAATGCCATCAGAGAAATTGATATTGATGGACCTACATAATTTGGTCGGGTTATGACTAGTTTTTTACATTTAAACTGGCATTACAGTAAGTAATAACAAAGGTTGTTCCATCATAATTACAAGTTAAATGTTCTCGTGATATACATATATATCCCACGAGAGCATTTAATCGCAATAAACATATCCTATTATTTACCAACTTTTGCCGTCGCTAGTGTGGAATTTAAAAATCCTGTGAATATTCTCACGAAGAATATTCTTATAAGCCTCTGGGGATATGTTGTTCAACTGAGTCTATGAAAAAATTTAAGTTTGTGGTTGTTTGTTGTGTTGTTTGGACATAAACGAAGATAAATAAACACACTTTCGCGTTTCTAACATTAGAAGGATTAAAACCACGTTCCGCCTAGTTCTACTAGCATTACTGAGACAGTCTGATATTTCGACAAATGATTACTAACAGTGTAATTTGTTAGTGCTATAATATTAACAACGCACCCAGCTGTTATCACTTTATATTACCTGTGCATTTACTTGTCACAGCTAGTTTTCTCTCGATTTGATGTAATTAAACTTTCTCGATTAAAGTTATTCGAGACAAGGGGAAAATGGAGCAGTAGCTGGTCTGTTTTATAACGATCAACCTTATATTATATAGTATTAGCTTTTACCCACAGCTTCGTTTACGTTGGATTCGCAAATTGCGAAAAATACGAATATTTTGGGAACATGACCTTATTCCAAGAACAATGTTACTCTCATCCTCTTGACTAAGTCTATGCCAAAAATCAAGGCGATTGGTTATAAATAAAGCTGAAGAGTTTGTTTGAACGCGCTAATCTCAGAAACTACTGGGCGGAAATTGAAAATCCTTTTTCTGTTGGTTAGTCCATTTATCAAGGAAGGCTATAGGCTATATAACAAATATCACGCTACAAACAATAGGGGCTAAACAGTAATCAAAAAATCTTATAAAAACGGCATAATTTGTAAAGGGTTTACGCGAACAGACAACAACTCGTTTAATAATGTTTTTATGGACAGTACTTAAATTTTTAGGTGCACTACCTGATTATAGCATTATAGCATGATTATAGCATAATTTGAAAAAAAAGCCAACTGTGACATTTTCTCGCAGTGAAATGTAGCTTAATTTGGGGTAATTATTATTTATGAAAAACCAATTATTGCCTGCCTTCAGCTTTAGTATAGATTAGGGGCCAAGCAAGCAGACGATAAGGACTTCACTTTTTTACTACCTTTAAAAATATTTTTCAGGTATTCCAACGTATATATAACGTAACAACTAATGTAGAAATCGTTCAGCTCCCCAAAATAAAGATCAAATTGAGATTTAGCATTGTAAGATTGACAACTCGCGTTTAATTCCATCCGCGACGAGTGAGGTGCGGCACCTGACACACTGGCTCGCTTTCCACACGACACGGCTCACTAACGAGAACAGCTAATGGGTAAATCTTCGCGCACACTGTTGACGGGGCATACTGGACGCATCGCATTTTTCATACAAACATCTCATGAGGTTGTAAAGTTTGTGAGAAATGCGATGCGCCTCGGCACGGCCTATCATAGCTCCCTAAGTGTCATTCGATCTAAGTAGCACTAAAAACTGTCAAAAAAATATATGGGCGTGAATGGGTAAGTAACACCCATTGTTACTTACCCATTCACGCCCATAGTGTTTTTGGCATTAATGGATGCTTGGAGACCGGATAACGTATAATCAAAAAGTGTTGGTTGTACTCGTATATAATGTATATACCCAAATGAGGAAATAGCCAAGTTAGTAGTTACAAGATTTGAATTTCAATTCTAAATTAAAAAAAAGTATTTGTTGTGTTCTAAATGTTAGTTATTCATTTTATTCACTGTCTTCTTACGCTCACATTGAGAACTCTTCTCCTTTTTAGAATTCGTTTAACAAAGTAAGAATCGATACGTATTACTCGTTGAAGTCTTTTGTATGCGATGTTCATGAGATATAAAAAATATATGATTTAGTTGATTTTCTTACTTGTTAGATTCTAAATAAAAATCTTTAAAACTTAATGCAAATTAGTATTAAAACAAACAATTTTTTTACAGGAGGTGGCTCCAAAATTTGGAGAAAACCGACCTCCTCTTCAGGGGAGCTAATTCTCTGCGAACCGTCATAGGAACACGTATCCAGTCTTCCAATATGTAAAAATAAGGAAATCATGGCCAGTATAAAAAAAAAATAACTTTTCGAAATGCGTTACCGCTAAAATGGTTTAAGTCAGTTTTTTAAGATAGTTATCAACATTTATAATCTTTCATCGCTATTCATAACATTAAGCCTTGAGTACACTCAATAACCTTTATTAACGAAAACATATATTTTATTGTAAGTTTGCGGTGAAAATGCCCCTCCGACATATTTCTCGGAACTGTACCTTGGTACGACTTTGGAGTGCGTTTTTGACTTCGAATCCCTAAAGTTTTTAGGTCAGCACTTCCGAAGGGCGATCAACGAAATCAACTTGTACATGTATAATGGGACATAGTGACTTTTTATAACAGACATATTTTATTATTAATTATTCCTCATAATTTCTAAAGCTTTTATGCAAAAAAATATCTTCAAGCCAATTTATTCAATTGTTTCTTTAAATGACTTTACCGAAAACAAATTTTCAAAAGATGCCAGTCCAAACTAAACTGAATACGTTTCATGGCGTTAGTACAGTTGACCCAAAGTCTTTACATTGGTAACTACTAATACTAATTTTTTTAATTAGGAAGGGTAACGGTTTTAATGAAAATTTATAAGGCTTAGGGTGCGCGTTGTCATTCGAAGAGAATGCTTCATTCAAATTTTAACGCATTTGCGATTTGCTTGACGTATGAAGTTTACATAGATAAACTTCTTTAAAAACCTTTTCATACCATTATTGTTTTTTACAACCCCTATGATTTTTTGACCTATAGACATTTTGATTGATGTTTTAATGTAATTGCCGACACTGAATCCGAATACAGTGGACGCACCCCATCGGTATTTTGAAAATGTTGACGCCCCGTCCATTCCGTACGCTTTGATTTCGGTGCAGTGGACGTGCTCCTTTAGTTTTACATGCGCATTTTGCTTAAGCCGCAATTAACCGGCTCCTACTTTTAATATAAATTTCTACTACAAACTAAAATTTACGTCTCACATTAAACGTGCACTAAATATTTAATTATCATTTAAAATGTACTAACTTACTATCTATTTAAAACCGTTAAAAATACTGAGTATAATTTTTTAGCTTTTATTTTTAAAATTACTGATTTATCATTTGTTTCTAAAAATTAAAAGTATACAACAGCGTAGGAAACGTACATAATGCCAAGATGAAACTTTTTCATGCTAGTAGTTTTAGGACGAAAAGCGTAGCATCAGAATAAATAATTTATCATCTATAATACTTAGTGAGAACAAAAAAATCTATTCCTAATGTAGACTTTGCTTTGACAAAAATTAATATATAAGGAGCATTATAATTAATATATAAATAAGTATACTGACTCTGTTTTTCTTAAGTTACAAATTGTGAGCCTACTGTCATCAACGAACTAAATAAATGTAATCTTTGTTTTCTTCTCTTTGATATAACCGTAGTTGTTAAGTATACGTTAAAGTATTGTGTATCTTGTAAAGCGGATATGAGTTGTGAAACTGTAGCAGATGGGCAAAACCACTTAAGTGTTGCGAAACCAAAACCACCGTCATTCTATTGTTTCGGCACTCATTTACTTGCGACACGTCACACTCGTTGGGGACAATAAAATTGTATATTATATAAAGTTATAACAAGATTATTACAGATAGTATATGATTTTACGTACAAAATATAGAAATCAACTTTTATTTTTGTCGTGCAATCTATAAGCGCATTGGACATTACGTGCAAGAGCTTAGGAAAAATTTTCGTTCCATATGTATTTGTTTTGTTTCATATATTTGATATATACCCGTTGAACTTTTTCAGAAAAACACAGTTGGGCTATTCTTAATGACGGGATAATTGTATCCGTGTATAAAAGTTAATTAGGACAATCGAAAAACTCGGTTCCTTTGTCGAAGCTCAAACCATGTCCAAATATATTTTTAAGCCCAAATTATCATGAGTTGCATAATTTACGGTACAAGCGTGTAAAATGGACAAAAAAACATTAAGACTAAAAGCTTTACTATGTAATTTTAAAGATTCAATACACATAAACGGTATTAATAATGATCGATAAATTATTAATAAAATTAAATACATAGTCATTTAATATCGGAGTAAATAAGAAACCCACGGATACCTATAAAATGCGGTGTGTGTGACGCCTGACCCACTTTCCACACATGGGGCTTCCACATATCTACGAGAATCTTCAGCATCACGCAACTCTTATTGTGATACGTACAAGGTGCATTTTCGCGTAACCGGAATGCTAATTGAAAACACGCCGGCAAAAAGCGTTAAAACATGCAAATACGGTTTTCAAACGGTACGGATACGAGCGCGGGTAATTTCGGACGGCGTAAGTGAAAGTGAAATTATGCAACTTTCTACAACAAATGAGATTAAATGTTATTCATATTTTTTTGAAAATTCGTACATCATCTCATTTAATATTGTTATTGAATGCCTTGTTTTTTTTTATTTAAATTTAAAGTTTAAGTTAAAAGTTTGTAAACAACAGAGCTTAAATGAAATGAGGGCTGTAAGATCAACCAGTAAATTAAAAATATTTTTTGAAAGTGTAATAAAGTATTTTTAGGATCAATTGTAATTTACTTCATTATGATTTTCTTATTTATAATAAATTAATTGTTCATTGTATTTAAAACAAAATTACTTAAGCTCTGGTATTTTAAATGCATCACATAAGATATCACATTACAAATACAATATCATACCGCATTCACAGGCACAACACTAGCAATCCAGTACCTTGTCAGGAAGAGCGGTAAGATGGAACAGTTTCGGTAGTTTCAGGACACACACTCACACACACTGTTCATGTCAAGCACTTTCGGTTTCGGCGGCGGATGTGTACGGACTGGTCGCGTCGGCGGCGTCGCGCGCGTTATATACGCGGGAAAGTCGCACCTGCAAATCCCGGATTCGGATTCGGATTTTGTAACTGTGACGTCACTAATTTCATAATCCAAATTCCTTGTGACGTGTATTGAGTTTATGTTTTGGGTTTAGTAGGATGTAGGACATCCGTGTGCAGATGGTTTGTCATACATATATTATGAGTAACATTAGTAAATATAATATTAACAGCATTTTACCGTGGCGTTGCTCGCATAAAAATGATTTATCCTACGGGAACACTTAATTCGGTCCCTATCTGTATAGCCAATTTAATCAAAACTGATTTAGTATTTTCGGAGTGCTTGTGTGTGTGTGTGTTTGTCACTGAACTCCTCCTAAACGACTGGACCGATTTTGCTTAAATATTTTGTGTGTGTTCAAGGAGACTTGTGAATGGTTACGTTTCACAAACCGCTGGTTTAATTATAATACTTTCGACAAAAATCGTAGTTGTGTAATAATAGTCACCTAATATCATATTCAAAATCGATAAGAAAGCTCTTTAATATTAATTTTCGTTCATTAATTATCGCCACTTAATGTGTTCGGAATAGCCCCCAGCCGTCACAGAATCATTTAGAATGTCAAAACATGTAATTTCATTTAATCTCTGTGAAAACATCTTTATTTATGTTAACCTTTCACGACTCCATTAAGATATTAAA
This sequence comes from Cyclargus thomasi, assembly GCA_026546445.1. Taxonomy (NCBI): domain Eukaryota; kingdom Metazoa; phylum Arthropoda; class Insecta; order Lepidoptera; family Lycaenidae; genus Cyclargus; species Cyclargus thomasi. The sequence continues at coordinate 13,554 of JAOTAV010030414.1, forward strand.
GTTCGATTAATAAATAGCTAGGTGACGCCCGCAACTCCGTCACACCGAAAATCGTTCAAAATTCATTATTTGCGCTTCATTTTTCCGCAATTAAACTACCCTATTGTGTTCCTAGACTGATTAATAAAAAGTATTCTAATTTATACATTTATACTAGCTGATAGAAAGAACTGACAGATAATCAAGGTTTTATAAGTTAGGTAGATGTTGGTTCAGAAACAAGATTAATATTTTATTGAGATATTATAAATTAACTACACCTGTTCTATTATTATTATTTTATATTATTAGACTTTTGTAAATATACAAGACTATATTATAGAAGCTATAATATATAGTCTATGCCATTTAGTCAAAGCGATATTTTATAATCATTGGTTTTTCAGAGGAATGCTTAGTTTTTTAATGATATTTAGGGGGCAAGCGAGCAAACGGGTTACTTGGTAGAAAGAAACTGCCGTCGCCCATGGATATTCGTGACATCCAAAGAGTCGTTAGTGCGTTGCCGGCCTTTATGAGAAAATGGGAATAGGGATAGGGGGATTAGGGAATTTGGGCCATAAACTCATTCACTGAACAAACCACAGCACAATGCCTTTTCACGCCAGTTTTCTGTAAGGCCGTGGTATCCACCCTGATCGAGCCGGCCCATACGCGCTAAAGCATGGCGCTTCCACGGCAATGAGCATCCGTATTATGCACTTGTGATTGAAAAATTATTGGCACACGCCCCCAACGGGGTTCGAATCTGCACCCTCTTGAGTGCTAATCAAAGGTCTTACCCACTAGGCTACGGACTTTCAGTTTAATGTTGTTCATTTGAATTCAATATTATATACCAACGAGCCTCTTTTTAAAATTTTTGCGCAATTATTGAAGACATAAGTGGAAGAAGCGAATAACTGACATTTTCCAACTTTTGAGTAACACCACCAACATTTTATCCCATAAAATGTTGATAAATATTGTAATTTAGCGACTTCATTATCTAGCTTGTCTAGCTGGCACATGATTTAAATGCCAAATTATTTTTTCGGTCCTAAAGCTTCCATTTACGCAAAAATCCGGCAGTTTTTAAAATGTTAGTTATTCGTTTCATTCACAGTGAGCTCTATAAAATGGACACGTATGCACCCTAAGTTATTTGGTAAATAAAACTCTGAATATTATTAATGATATTTTACACGTGCTTAGAGTAGCTACGTTGTTAGTAAGTACGCATTTTCAGTCAATTGTATGTTGGTAGCTGACCGTTACTTCGATAACATTTCAGGCTTATCTGGAAATTCTCTATTGTATTGCTCTGATAAAGATAATACATAATTACATATACATGCTGATTACGTATCGAATTTTTGATCAATATTAAAATTTTATTTCTAGTCGTGAAATAACTTTAGCGTTCTGTTTACCTATTTATATCTAATCAATAGAAATAAAAAATATTTGTGTACAAAATTTTAAGTGGATTATTTATTAAAAGCTATTTTTTCGCCCAAAAAATTTTCTACTTTTTGTGTTCGAAAAATATTCATTTCATAATCGTAGTTTTGCTAAAACCTAGAATTATATATTTATTTGAATAAAACCTTTTAATTGTATCAGATATTATAAACAGTTTTCTTTAAGTAGAAAAAAATGTTACAGAAAAATACTTTTTAAATAGAAAGAGAGTCAGCGATTCTCTCAAAGTAGATATATATCTCTCTCGCTCCAAGATCTAGCATGCGGATGTACCAAGGTCAAAGCTCACCACTAGTGACCCTAGCGAATTTCTAAGGAGAGTACGATATTTTGGAACACGAGATAACACGTAAGCACCAGTCGTGACTGTCATTATTCATTCATCGTCTTTGAATAATGTGGCGCCTGTCACAAGTGATTTGTACTATTGTGTACATAATTGTACAAATATAATAAAATCAGTCGGTAAACATCGGAATTGAATGTACCATTGCGGACATCTCAACAGTACACATTAAAGTACAGAAAGGGACAGCCAAGTTTCTTACTGTCGTGTGTCATTTGAATATTCCAGAAAAGGACTGCGGATTCTGATTAGTTAAAAACTGTTTAAATATTTTTATGAATAAGGGGGTAAAAATGTATCATACAAATTCAGTTTAGTCCGCAACTATAAGTACGGACAGACAAGCTATTCGAAAGATTCTTATGATATGTGTTAAAAAGTACTATTCTCAAGCTTAATAATAATTAAACGCAGGATGCCGAATGCCAAGCGAGTTGGTTCCATATACGATAGAATATTAGATAATTTAAAATGGTAAACGACTAAGTTTGAAAATAACAATCTTCCTAACCAATGTTCTTCGTATTTACACTTGGTATTTTTTATATTAAAAATGCGAATATAATAGTTATATGTTAGCCGCCTTACATAGCAAATCGAGTAAGACCGTCGGGGGGCGGTGCGGGGCTCCGTGGGGGGAGGTGAAGGGAGGCGGGGGGGTGCAGTGACAGAGCCCCGATATTTTCACAGTACGTGAGCACCGCAATTTCTGCATTATGCAGTTCCGGTTTGACTATTCAGGACTAAGAAATCTTTGTTGACCTTGTTGTTGAATTAAAATTTGTTAGAAACGGGTCATAAAATCTATAGAGTTCCCGTCAGGACTCACAAAAAAATTCTTTTAAACTAAAAAGACGAAGTAAAAGTAGATGATTTGCTTTAAAATGGTTTTTACTAGTTCATATTATAAGAATTGTTATATTGTTGAGTCTTATGTCTGTTTGTAACATTGACATTAACATTTCATCTAAAACCTTGTACCGCTCTTTTAATACGCGTTGCTCCCTCTAGATCGTATCGTAAGCTGGACCCCCTGGAGTTGTGCCGAGATGTAGCTTCGCTCTGCATCCTTTATAGATATTATCACGGGGAGTGCTCAGAGGAATTGTTCGGAATCATTCCACCTGCAACTTTTCGCCATTGACCCACGCGGAAGGTTTACCACCCATATCGTCTTGATGAATGGCAGTCTTATCGATCACAGTACGATTTTCGCGTAACTTTCTGCATCGCATAGTACAACTCTGAAATGAACTAATACCAGTAATATTTCCGGATCGCAACGACCTACAAACCTTCAAGAAGAGAGCGTATTCCCTCTTAAAAGGCCGGCAACATACCTGCAACCCTGATGTTGTGAGTGTCTATGGGCGGCGGTAGTTGCTCTCCATTAGGTTTGCTCGTTTATCCCCTTATTTTTATATAAAAAAAAACAATTTTATGGAGAGCGAAGCAATTGATGAAATGTTGTATAGATCAATACTTAAAAAAGGCGTCTTCCGATTTTCTGGAAAACGGCATCAGATTAAGAGAAAGAGCCAAAAAGTGATTTACGTGATGTCAGAACTTTAACGACGAAATGATTAAGCCATTTTTCATGATGAGCCAGTTTTAATTCGTCCGATCGCTTCGTAGTTCGCGTAGCTTTAGGGCGTGATTGCGCAAAGAAAAGACTTCAACGCGGTCGTGTCTTTCTAATTTTTCGAACTTATGTTTTAAATTTTAATGCTACAATATTTTTAACGAATTTTAAACCTTTTTTGTTGAGATGTTTGTCGGTCAATTAACAATAGTGATAAATTTATTAATATCACATTCAAAATTATAAAATTCACAAAGAGATAGGCCAGATCACATTTTACAGAGTACACTGTTAAAGATAACATTGACAGCTGTACTAGTATGAACTGTGTCACAGCTGTCTTTATTTACAGACTCGAGGAAATTCAGTAAACACACGAAAAGTACAGTATAACCGGTGACAAAACAGTAACTCAATAAATAAATTACGCCATAACATCTGTAACATAACATCAGTGTTATCTTTGTAGTGTGTAGTTTTTGTATTGTGTACTTGTTGTGAGAGTGATAAACAAATTATTTTTTTATTTCATCTAGGGTGTGAGGATCCGTAGCCTAGCGTGTAGATCTTCGGCGAACGCATTCGAGAGGTTTAATCCCGACTGGAGACGTGTGCCAATAATATATTTTCCGATTATAAGTACATATAATACAGATTCTCACACAGTGAACAAAGACGTGAGGGAACCCTTGTCTATAGACGGTCCTTGACGTACTCAGCTTTTCAATCCTCTAGGCTAGGCCGACGGTTCTTATTTCTTATACCGCAAGCAAATCCGCGGATAAAGGCTATTATTCTGTGAATATCACATCGGAAAACTTTAAAAGAATAATTAATTTAAAATTCTAATTCAATTTATGAATTTAACGCCCATAAAAGCCTTCAAAAAGTAGCCAGCCATTAAAGTATGCTTAATTAGTTTTTTTGTCCATTTTACAACGTAAACGTAACGTTGCAATAAAAATAATGCATATTATGTAACGTTAAGTGTCAACTTTCTCATTATCTGATGACAAAATTAACGACACTGACTTTCAATTAAATGGCTACGTTTTTAACTGTGTGAAAGCGCTACACTGTACAACCTAATTTTTGGTTTGGTTAATGTTAGTGCATTTTTTGTGGTTAAAATATTTTGTTTTGATTTTATGTTGCTTATGGCGAGGATAAGTACTTCTTATAAAAAATATAAAAGAATAAAAGTTTTTTTTTAAGATAGAAAAATTCATCCATGACTTTTTACGATTATCATACGGGAACTATACATTTTCCGTTTTTTATGATATTTAGGGGGCAAGCAGACGGTTACCTCATGGAAAGCAACTGCTATCGCTCATGGACACTCGTAATATCCGAAGAAGTCACCAGTGTGTTGCCGGCCTTTATGCAGGAATTGGAATAGGGTAAACTCACTCACTATTATGTACTTGAGTTCGGAAAATGTCTCATTGGTGCACACCTCTGCCAGGGCTTAAACCTGCACCCTCTCGAGTGCTAATCACAGCTTTTACCCACTAGGCTACGGGTGCTCTAAACAATTATCGCGTGTTCTTTCTCGGAACTCAACACAATAATATGTCCATACGGAATAACAAAGTCGGTTTAGCGGTTTGGCTGTGAAAAAGTAAGAGATAGACACTTTTTTGTATTTATAATAGTATAATAAGAATTACAATTAAACACAAATTAAGGACTTAAGTTGAACATTAACGTTATAAATGCTCCTTAATTTTGCAGAAATACAAAACCATAAAAATTAAAGACTAGACTAAGGACCTGTTTCACCGTTTACAGATAATCTATTCACGACCTTCTTTGACAGATGTTGTATGGAGAATCTCTCAAAGTTGTGGATAGCCTAACAGAAACTTTAACAGTACTCTTACTGTTAAAGTTTCTGTTATGAAACAGGCCCTAATTATGTTATGATGAAAAATTTAAATATAATAAAAAATGAGAGTACTAATTTGTTCTAAACGATTTTTCTAATTACTACCGATATAATTCATAGTGTTGGAGTACATTCATACCAGTTACTGGACGTAACATCGTAATATATTTATCCTTGTCTATTATATGACGCGTTTTACGGTGTGAAAGAGATACGTTGAGTAAAAGCGCGGCTTATCCGCGCGCATGTCGAAATTAAAACAGAAAGTAATTTCCGAATTCGTGCACTCACAATGGGCAATTTGACGATTTCACTCTTTCCGACAATTTCATATTTCTGCGGGCGCTGTTACGTTATGCCGATAATGATGTTATTTCATTACGTTGGTTACAGTAAGGTTTTAATAGGTGTACTATCAGGAAAGTCGATACAGACCCAGAATGCGGATGCAGACCCAGACGACAGATCAAGGCCGTTTCAGAAATTACGAATTCCGATTGGTATAATCCGACCAAATGACAGGTTTGTCAACTGGCTCCGATTCAATTTTTTTGATAAAAAGGGAATCCTTATAAAATATGTAATAATGGCCTTATAAAGTGTATATTAGATCTCCCTTATGAAGTGTGTGTCGTTTGTAATGATACATATTTCACCGTGAATTATGCGCTAACGCCTCAAATGCGTATTTGCCATAAAAAAAGAAAAAAATGCTACTCTTTTAGTGCTGCTGCTATCACTTTTATTGTTACTAGCTATTTTCCGCTACTGTGTCCGCGTTAAACTTTATAAATTATATCGTTTTTACAACATCTTTTGATTACTGCTCGGATCCTATTGGTCATAGCGTGATGTTATATAGCCTAAAGCCTTCCGCGATTAATGGAATAACCAACACAAGAAGGATTTTTTTCCTGAGATTAGCGCGTTCAAAAAACAAACAAAATGTTCAGTTTTATATTATTAGTATAGATATAAAAGGTGTAACAAAAGTGAGTAATAAAAATTTAGGGATCGAATGTGTGCCTGACATATGCTCACTGTGAAAGTGGTAGTGCTAAAAGCGAAAAAAATTTTCGTGATTTGTATGGCCAAGGGCCCCGGCGACACGAGTTTGTCCATAAAAATCTCAAAAAATGTTTTTCGCTTTCAACGCCGCTACTTTCACAGTTAATTCTATGTAAGGGATACATACGAAGTTTTATAACTTATTTTGTTACAACCTGTATATAAAAAGAGTAAAGATTTCTTGGTTTGCATTAATTGGTAATCTAGAATTAATAACATTTAAATAAATATAAAATATTTTGACAGCTAGGTACACTTTGTTATTTTAATGCTTGCTGTATTAAAGAAGCTATTATAATTAGCTTTTAATATAAGCTTTGCTTTAAGTATATAACAAAGTTGACGACCTCTGTGACGCAGTGGTTGAGCGTTTTGGTAGCGCACGCCGGGAGTCGCAGGTTTGAATCCCGCCGACGGAACAAAAAGTTTTGAAATGTTCCTGGGTCATGGATGTATAATAAAAATCAAATAAAAATAATAAATATGTGTACTATATAATAAAAATCTTAAATATGTTTATAGTATAAACGTATTAAATATATATCCGTTTTCTGGTACCCGTAACACAAGTCCTTCGGATACTTAGTACGGGGCTAGATTGACGTGGTGTGAAGCGTCCATAGAAGAAAAAAAAAGTATTAAAAAGACGAGTAGTTGAAATAGTGGCGCGTAAGTTGGTCAGACTCATGCCGGAATTTGCGAGTGTTGTCACTTTGCCAAGTTCCGCGGCAAGTCCGCCTTGCACAACCATGTCACTTGGGTCAGATGCGTCACAGTGACGTGACGCGTATGTGGGTCACGTCTGACAACACAATACGACAGTAATGTGATTTGAACTCTTGAAATTGAAATTTGTCTTTGTTTACTCTAATTTCAATAATTGTCCAAAATTGTGATCTTGGAAGTTTATTGGAAAGCGTCTGTCTGTTATCTCTTTTAGGTTGAACGCGTTGAATTTATTTTTTTTGGGCCTGTTTCACCGCTTACTGATAAAATTTCTGTTAGGCTATCCACCACTTTTTTGACAGATTCTCCATACAACATCTGTTAAATAAATTTTAAATAGACTAACTGTAATCGTTAAAACAAGCCCTTAATCTGTTAGCTTGTATAGATATTAGATATATTGTGTACTTGGAGACACGTAGAATAGATTTAATTAAAAAAAAATACAGTCAGCTCATGCCAAAAAGTTTGTAATTTATACAAATTTTTATGTCACTTTTACACTAGAAACTTTTACACTGAACTTTGTTATACTATATATTTGAAACGGTAAATAACTGCAATATATATAAGCTTTTTTTACTATTTTATTACCCTAATGTTTGGTTTAATGTAATATAATTGATCGGTTGTTCCACATACCGTGTACATATAAGTACAGACATTGTCTACCGTAGTCGGCAATCGTTATTTAATATTTAATTATGAATACAATAAGTGCCATTGACCCTTATAAATTGTAGCTTATGTAACAAGCATACCACCAAACACGTCATTGAGTTCAGGGTTGATCAAAATATATAACAAAAAGATCTTTTCAGTATTTAAAAAAAAATTAGGGCCTGTTTCACCGCTTACAAATAGTCCATTTATATGACACAAATGGTACAACTTTATTTGACAGATTTTGTATGGAGAGTATGTCAAAAAACTTTAACATTAAGCGGCGAAACAGGCCCTTAGTATTTTGTATTAATAATCGACATGTTTTTTGACATCGAGCATCGAAATATTTTGACATAGAACCATAAGAATTGTTATTGTTCGGAAAAAAGTCCGTCCAAAGCACCTGTGCTCTGATTGGTCGGAAGTATCGGAGTACGTACACACAGGTCTTTGTATTGGTGCGTACTGTTTTAGTGCGAGCGTTAGTTGGTTGGCGGTTAATTTATCAGTGCCAAAACACTGATTGATAAGATTCGGACACGGATGGCTGACATTACATCTGTATTAGTTATATGCTCGAAGTTTTTTACGATTTTTAATGCTAATAATATTTGTCAATTATGGTTAAGCCCTTCATGATAAACTGACAGATTCCTTTCGTTACTCTGCCACTTTGTATATTCTGTTGTAGAAAGAAATCCTTACAGTGGCCAATGTATGCATGCTAGTTAGGCAAATTATGCAATTACAGGATGTTCCTTTAATCTATATAGATGGCCGTCTATAGCCTAGTAGGTTAGCTCCCGAACCGCTGGTAGGCACCGTAGTTTCGACGTTCAGAAAGTGTACTTAAAGTACTTATTTTGAAAAAAAAATATGATTTTTTGATTTGTGTCGCATTCGAGTGGTTTTGCCAATGACTTCAGACCAGAAATATATGTCAAGTAAATATTACGGATGCTCCACAGTGGATTCTGAGTCCTGTGTATATATAGATTAGAAAATTTCTGAACGTTCTGGTAATATATGAATATTCTTCTAGGTGTTTATTTTTCAGCTTTTTATATTTTTGTCAGCCCTAGCACAATAGGAGCAGACGGACATGAAATCACGGCGGGGGACGAAATGTTTCACAACACCGACGTCAGAGATAGAACTTTGAGCGGAGTGAAAGTGCTACGCAAAAGGGAACTTAGGATTAAGTTATCGCTTCTCCATAAATCTGAAAACGGATTTCCGGGATTAGACATAAATTACATTTACAACATATTATTCTTATCTATATCTCTCTGCAGGTGCAATATGATCAGTGCAAAATTGTATCTATCTTGTCTACAGAGTAATAAACATGAGTGTAAATGGAAAATTATTTTTATTTTTTATCTAATTTTTTAAATAAGCTTAGTGTAGACAGTGCAATAGTAGAGTACAAAAGTGTGTTCATCTCTAGAAGAAATCTAGATTCACGATAAGACATGGAAAAATATACAATTGAAGTCTCAATAATTTATATTCAATTATCTGTAAAACTGCTCTTCTGTGTTGTAAATGTCCTTACATTTTCATCAATCGTGTATAAAATGTTATAACGATGATTCCATAAAGAGTTTCTAATGTGTTTTGTGTAGAGTAATAAGTGTGAAGAGACATCACTGAATATTCATGGCATTGTCTCGGTCTAGTGTTAATCTGGTCGCATCAGCCATTAATTAGCCGCATGGGATTTTCACGGACCTAAAGTACTTTCGCTGCGCCAGCGCATAATGAGTTCTTTTGAACAATTTATAATCCCTTTTGTCTGTTTGTCATGTGCCTATTCACACAGACGTTCTTATTTCTTAATTTAATTATGGCTTCAAGATATTAGGGACTTGATAGTACTGTGAATGGATGGAAGGCAAATTATGGAATGCAACCATACAATTGTTTTAGTAAGGTTTCAATATATTAATTGAAACAGTAATATCTCGCCAAGTTTAAAATTACGTTAGAGACTTTCAGAAATAGACTTTTCAGATATTTTTACGGGAACATAAATTGTATGTTTATAACTTCTGGTGAAATTCTGATACAACAAAGCAACCTTGTATGTAAAAATACTTTCGGATATGACTGCATATTATGACATAAATTAAATTCGCCACAAACGAGGTTGTATATTACATCACGTTACATTTGAATTGAATCATTGTATCGAATATGGTACGTGTTTCACAATAGGACAGCCCAGCGACAGCAGTCCAGCGTAGTGCGTGACTCACAGAGAAAGTGGTCTCTATTGCTAAATTACTCTATATCAAAATATAAAATCTTCATGCTGCAGTTTAGTTTTAGGCAGTGGTTACACGTTGACTGACAGATGGAGAGCTAAAAAGCCCATATTATATAAAATGATCAGTACGTCAAGCAACTGGTTAGACGTTCAGTCTCCCATCTTTTCTGATCGTGTAATCTCCGCCTCACTCTATTCAAAGTTTTGAATGGATTTCAACAATTAGCATTTTTTTCTAATTTTGGTGTTTTTGGTGGGCATTATTTCTTTATATATATATAACTTGGTGTGAAGTGTGAGTACGTGAGACAGTGGCTAGAATCTGGGAGGTGGAAGTATTTTTACCTTAGGTATGAAATATATTTAAAATATCTAACGTTTAGGATATGACACCAAAATTAGCAAAATCTCGACGATAGAACTAAACTGTGTCTTTAAAACTTAACTACAGTTCTTAGTGCAGTAAAATTGATATATTATAAAGAGTCACTCATACAGAACGACTACATAAATATAAAAATTTTATCGAATATCAAGTTTACAGTTATTTATCTTGATATTGAGAAAAATAGATCGACGACAAGCCACCAAAATTAGAAATCTCATATATTTACATTTTTTTTCTAGGAAAATAATAATTATTTTAAAAAAATAGTTTAAGGACTTAAAATAGACAATAAGCTCAATTTTTTAAATCAAAAATTATAACTATATCTTAAGAGAGAAGCATAATTTTCAGCCTTGCCGCGTAAAAAAGTCGGTTTGGGAAAAAGGGTGACTTTTACAAAAATAGTATCGTGTATTTTCTCTATCTTGTGCTTAACGTGTAAAAATCATGTTGCTGTATCTATGTATATTACTGTGTAGATGTATATAAACCTTAAGAAAAAGTTAGGTCTAAGTTTGAAGATTCTTTATTATTAACAAAGGCATTGCCACTTATTTGATAATATAAATTATTATTTAACGTCTAAATACAACTTCATCATTCTGTATGTGTATACAGTGGACTGTTTCTTGAAACGTTAAAAAAATGATTTTTCTGGGTCTTTAACTATATTCAAGAAAACTTTCAGCTTTATAACATTACGAAGAAAATGTTACTGTCGTTGGTTCTTTTTTTATTTAACTAGCATTTGTTGCGGCTTTGCTCTCGTAAAAAAGAAATTTCGTTCAAACTTTTATCCCCATTACTTGGAATAAAATTTGGAATAGTGCATAATGAATAATCCTTTCTTTGAAGATGCCTACGCCAAAATTCATAACATCTACCTGTATGCCAAATTTCAGTCCACTATCTCGGACAGTTACTCGCCTTCGAGATTTAGATACAGATCTATCCATCTTTTATTTACTTTCTTCTGATAGCCGGGTAGGTGTGTTATTTTTGTAGTGACTCGAGCGTCGTGGAGACTTAGTACGTTTTGTAGATAATAGGTGAAACGTTGAAAAAAATCATAAGGGCATTTTTATTACCAGTGAGATAAGACGGTTCATCAATTTTATGGTTATAAAAAAGAAAATACTTTGAAAAAATTGATTACATTTATGCTCATTCTCGTGGCTCTCCCACGGGAGTGGGCGTCCATATTATGTACTTGAGATCGGAAAATGTCTAACTGGTACACGCCTCTACCCGGGTTCGAACCTGGACCCTCTCGAGTCCGAAAACTCACCTATTAAAAAGTCAGGTTTTCTTTCCAGACAATATAACTTCAGAACGCAAAAACCGATTTCCACAGTTTTGCGTTCGTTGGAAAGGTGTCGGGCTCCGTAAAGTTTATAGCAAAGAAAATTGTGAAAATTTTTCAAGAAAAAAGTAGGAAAACAGGGAAAATAATTTTTCACATACAGCACCTAGTACCTAGCACCATCTTAAGCTTATATATGTGTATAAGAGATGGTGCCGGATGGTGGCATATGGCCATAGAACGTTTTTACGCGATTTTAGAATTCCACGCGAGCAAAGCCGCGAGCAGTAGCTAGTCAGAGTTATATTTGTCCATCATATGATACTGCATAATAAAAGATGGTAACCAATATCCACTAGCCTCAAAACTTTCATTACGCGCATGTGGAAAGTTAAATTATGTTTGATTTAATACGATTGACTTTCGTTTTTTGTTTCAATTAATGCCCTTCACTGTGTAGTTAAGAATAGTTGAGCTGCCGAAACCTTTTAGTAATTAAAACGGTAGAGAAAACCAGAAAGTATATGTTTAATAGTTGTATTAGAAATTAAATGAAAATAGCTGCGATGGAAAGTGTTCCCGTAGCCTATTTCTTAAACAAAAAGGCCGCCAACGGACTTGCAACGTTTCTGATGTTTCAAGTGTCCATGGTCGACGGCAGTCGTTTTCCTTCAGGTAACCCGTCAGCTCGCTAATTGTCATAAAAAGGCTACCCAAACACGAACTCATAACTTTCAAAAGTTGTAATAGAAGAAGTTACCTACATTATGATTTGTCATGTAGCTACAAGTTAACAAATAAACGGCATTTTTATCTGTTAAATTGTATGTCCTTAATTTAATTCGACTACGCTTAACTACCACAAAACTTGCTGATAATTAGTAGTCATCAACGCTCATGCTAAGTATTTGAATTAATAAATTATAAATACACAGATTATTATAAGTTTAAAGCTTTTTTGAGTCCCATTGCGTTTTAAATTTCTCTCGTTCTAGTGCTAGCGAATAACTTTTTTCATTATACATTGTGTCGTAAATATAGGAGGTGCAACTAATGCTTAGTGCATTAGTAATACTAAATTAAGTAATTATGAAGTCACAGCAAGCCGGATACATGACATAAAGCCAGTAACGTAGCGAGCAGACAATTGCCTACGCCAGTGAAAGTCCGACAAGAATGTCTGACATTTTCTAATTTTACTCGACTATGCCATTTTGTGATATACTTGTGTCGTAACCGCGAATTTAACTGCTACGTTTCACACTTTGTTAGATTAATCCCATGAGATTTAAATCGTTAGAAATTTTGTTCAAAATAACTTAAAGCGGTATACTAAATTTAAACTTGTGTTGTTATTTTATAATGTATCTCTTGCTTGCTTGCTTATAGGTCTTTTTCATTCAAGTTGTCGACGGTTTTGGATACAAAATAAAAATGGCAAAGACATACCGTTTTGAGTCTCTGGAAAGCGCTTTGGATTTAGAATCAGAAAGTTTTTGTCCTGAGTTTTCCGTTGCCGCTCAATAAACAAAATACGGTGCATCAAAGTCGCGGGTTAAATATGTAATTGGCCTACTCTATATATTTAAATGATATTAAGATACGTGTTTAAAAATGGTAATTAAACAATTTAAATGTTACAAATATTACAAAGATGAGTAATTATATGAAAAAAACGAAATAAACCATGTGACACCAATAAAAGTTTATTGTTACAATTCTCGTCATCAAAATCGTCTGAGATATGAAGGTCAAAAATAAACAAAGGCACGAATTAAAAGGATTTTAAATAATTTGTTGTGTGTTGGAAAAGAAAAAAATATGTATATTTTTTATAATTCTTCACTATCCTTGCTTCACAGCCTGACTGTACGTGTACGGTCTGATCGGGCTACCTTTGCCCTGGGAATCGTAGAAGGTAATTAACTGCTTGACGCTACCTGGCCCGGGGGTCGTGATGGGTTTGGCAGGCAGTGGGGGGTTAACAGGCTTCGGTGAGGTCTGATTAGGTGGGGTTGGTTTGGGTGCAACCGTCGGTGTAGGCTCTTGTTTGGATGCTGGTTTGGGTGTTGATGGAGTCTGTTGGATCTGAGGTGATGATGGCACGGGCTGTACTGGTTGTGGTTTGATTGGTGCTGGTGCGGGGTTCGGAGCTGCGCGGACACCACCAGCCTCCATGTTTATGAAGGCGGTGTTGGCACTCTTGTCGATTGGCAGGACCTTGCGACCTGAAAAAATGTATAAACATATAAATTAGCTATTAACGGCCTTACTTCAGAAGATTTACTTTAGAACTTTGTAGAACTATTGTTTGGATACTATTTTTTATAATGATGCTTTTATAAGCAACAGCGACTTAAACATCCCCCCTAGATAAGTGGCAAGCGATTAACGCTTACGATAATCACTTTGCTTGTTTTGTATAGGATTGACATCATCACGTGACTTTTCGTTCGTCTATGTCAATCCTGTACAAAAACACGGCAAGCAATTATTGTAAACGATATTCGCTTGCCACTTGTCTAGGGGGGGCTGATGTTTAGTCTTTCGTACCTAGTATATGTATATATGTATAACCGTATATGTCATCATGAATTTCGTATCCAAGAATATCGTTAAAAAGCATTTTATTCAAAAGGAAAAATTACGTTGTTAAGTTTTTATTAATGTTTAGGTATCCTGAAGGTGCTGTCTAAAAATCTACAGTCTACTAACTGTTACTAACTTAGTAGGTAACAGTTTTAACATATTAAAAATAGGTCATATAAAGCTTTGTGTCATCAATAAAAACGTATCTCCTAACCACTGCGTCGTCAATGTTAGGAAAAGAATAAATAAACCACACATTAGCTTAACAAAAAATACATAAACATTAAACAACAAATAAACATACAAAGTTTTTATGCACTAACTACTTTTATTCACAAACTCATGAATTAAAAACCCACAACCGCGTTGATGCGAAAATTTCTAAGTCATTAATTTACGAATCTCAGATAGTATAAAGAGTACAATACTCACAGTCGCCATAACAGAAGACAAACAGCAGAATTAAGAAGCACTTCATTTTCACACGACGACAAAAGTTTTTTTGTATTAGAATTAAGGAAATTTGGCCAGTGTTTGGCACTGCGAAAAAAAAGAATTTTGAAATTGGAATTATAATAAACAAGATGGCCACTGGCCAGTGCTTGCTCGAGTCTTAATGTTTACTGGCAAGCAGGTTGGACACTGTGTGACCTCTGACAAGCTGACCTTGGCTGATAGATTATATTCCAAGAATATGCCGAGACGTGATATATTAACTGTTTGTGTTATTTAAGCCATTCAGATTGTGTTCGTGTATGCGATTTTTAAAATATTTTTAAATGTTAATATATAATCTTAGTAATAGTTAACTCTCCACTATACAGTACTAAGTAGTCACCGCGACTTTACACGTTATGTATCGACTATCGAGCTTGTTTCATACCTTATTCCCAAGTTTAGCTTAGGTAAACTAGGTAAATAAGATTTGATTTTATTTCGTACTTATTTGACTAACTCGCACAAAGATTACATACGTAGAAAAAGAAAGTCGTTAAATGCATAGTGAACGTATTATCATTAACAGATTGAGTTAAACTAAACCTTTCCTACGTTTTAAGTGGTTGGAAAATAAACACTTTCAAAATTTCGCTCAGACACTATAATATTTATAGTATCATGATGTCGACTATCTTTATATATAAATCTCGGGTTATTAAATAAAAAATTATTATAAAAAGCTAATTTTCTCTTGATCTTCTTAGACTATTTTTATATAAACTAAATAACAGCCTCTTATTATTAAAAAGAGGCACTTTTTCCAAATAATTTTTGTTTTTTCAAAAACGTTTTTTGAAAGATTAAGAAACCCATAACCCAAACTCAGTCGCAACACTTTTTAATGAACTCTCTCGAATCTGGTTGCACTATGGATATGTTCTAGTGTCGGTGAAAATCTTCAAGATTTCTTCTCAGGAGGGCAACGAACCGCTCCGCCCCGTGTCATGGTATGAAATAGGGTTAACATGTCTATAATTAGTTTACCTTACTCGAGACATCATAAAAGATGAACTCACTAAAATGAAATAATTACTATTTCCTTGGTAACAGTTTTTTTAATTACATACTGGTTTGCGCGTAAATAATTTTATAACAGTTAAATATATATATGCGAGTCATATCTATGGAAATATATTTTTCTATCGTTGGCAGCCCTACAAGCTTATGTCAATCAAACTTTTTCTACCCACACTGACTGACATTGAAACTTAAAGCACCTTAAAGTTTCTACTAACTCAATAATTATTAATAATTTATGTAAGTTCCTAAAATTAATTGGACTTATATCATTCTATCTAGCAAATTAAAATGTTCAACTTGATACTGTAGATGAACAATAAACATTGTTCAGAAAGTACGCAAACAAATAGATTTCCAACATACTCTCTACTATCAAAACATTTTGCTCTCTACTTCTTGTTGTTTTTTTATGCCTATCCTACCTAACCAATCTGAATGTAAACGAACAAACTACAAATTGAACTAGTTGTAAGCGTGTAATCTTATAAGAAGGAATGAAAGAAGGAATCTGCCTGGCAGAAAGTTCCGCGAAAAACGCACGGCGGAAGACTGCCTCTCATCAAGATGATGAGAATGGCGGGAATTTGCATGAGGATTCCGAACAGTCCCTAAGTTTTTAGGGTACTTAAATAGCTTTGAATGCTATAAAAAATGTATGTGTTTCCAGGTAATCTGCTGATGGTAATGCATAATACATAAGATCTTTCTCGCACGCAACGCATAGCAGCGACTCTCTCGCCCGCGACCGCAGGTAATGCCCGCAGCCCGCTTGACTTTCAAACAAAATGTATATTAGCCGATAGTTTCTTTATTCAAAAACCAATGAGCCATCACGAGAAGGAGGATCGGAAAGAGTAAAGGAGTCAAAGAAGTCGTGTAAGAAGATAAGTGGATCAGCTGTAGCTCGACATATCAGACTTATCAATTTTCGGAAATCGGAAATTCTGTATTATAAAGCGACTGAAAGATGTTTTATAAAAAACGTAGGTATTTTTAAAAAGCATAATACAAAACTCCAAATATGACATTGAAATTTCAAACTTTAGAACAGCATCATCATCGGAAGTAGGTAATATAAATACATCTAGGACACTAGCACGTATGCCAAGGTTGAATTTGTTTACTACTGCATTACCTATTCAGTACAACGCTACAACGCTACAAAACTGGAAATCTGCGAGTTGAATCTCAATCATACGATGACGTAAGCCAAAGGTCGGCAATGTCGGATTCGGCGGGCACTGGTCACTAGTGCGCCGAGATCGCGCTAAGACAAACGTTGCCATGAAGTTTACTATAGTTCTCCTAGTTTTGGTCGCGGCGTGTAGGGCGGACGACCTCGCCTCCGCCGCCGGGCAGATCTTCAAGGGGATCCTCCCGAACCTCATCACGAACAGCGTGACGGGGCAGGGACAGCAGGGCAACTCCGCCACAAACACCCTCCAAACTATCGGCACCGTCGTCGGCGGAGTCGTGGACTATGCCAAGAAGAAGAGCTACGAGGACATGCTCCGACAGGTCCAAGACTCCACCTCAGACGAGGACCTGGTCAAACTCAGCGACGAGATGTTCAACACGGATATCAACAATGCAATCAACTACATTCAAGTTAATTTGCAAGGCAAAACCAGCCCGATGTCTAAAAACGATGAAGCGCAAAGCCAGTAAGTGGGATGCCATTTCTTTAATTACTTTATGTAACTGCTTCTATTGTGCTAGATGTTGAACGAGATGTTTTAATGCATACGATAATCTCAATAATATATTTCTGTATAAATCTCAACTATTTAATTGATTCGTTAGCTATTATTCTCCATTCTATATTACCTGGAATCTAGATTTATAGTACAAGATACTACTTATCATTAACTCGACCGACAATTATCGCTGCAAGATAATTAGGTCAATCAATTCTAAACTTATTCCGTTTATTATGACTTTAGATGTTATTTGACACTATCATATTAGGCGTGGAACATTACACTGTCTTTAAGAATAAGTATGACATAAATTCTCACTATAGCTGCTACAGTTGCTGCTATTTAAGTATGTCCATGATTTGTTTCGTAGGTATAATTTTCGCACTAAAGAGACTAATGTTTACACAAGACACAGGTGTGTGTTCATTGGTCGTGTACCTAGTACTTGTGTGTCTGTTGTGGATAATGTTATACATCGTTTTGTTGTTTAATAAAATGGATAAATTTACTATAAGTCTAGTCTCTATCTTTAGCAGACCTCCTATCGTGGTATCCTACGAATAAGAACGCAATTGCAAATAGCGAACTTAACTTAATTTTCTTTCTTCCCAAGGATTCATTCAAATGTATTTTTTTCAGGGTTTTTTTCGCGAAAAACGTTGGGTTTTCGCGAGCGGACCGCTTCTGCCTCTCGTGTCCTTTCACAAACTAAAAAAAGGCCACTGTAGCCTTTGTTGTTTTTTTTTGCCGAGGAATGTAAAGGCTAGTTAGGCTAAAAAAGTTTAAAAAATGAAACATCTGTTCATTTTTTAAACTTTTTTACTGGTTATTAAAGCTAACTTTTTAGTATTTTTCACACTGAAGGTTTTAGGTAATGAGCTGCCAACTCCAAATTCGCAATAAAAATAAAAAGTCACAATGATCAGGGTACGACGCTATTATTGGATTACATTTTTTGGATGAACGACAGTCCTATTTTTTTTACATATATAGATGGGGTAGTTTCACACTGACTTACATAATAGGAAAATACTTTAAGGGGGTTATACGCGTCGTGAACAAACATCACGCAAAGGTGACGATGTAATGCATTTTCAATCTTATGCCATAAACGGAAGGTGCATTTTAGATGTGAATGTTGTAAATAGTCGTGTTTAGCAAACCGTTTGTCAAACATGACCTTGATGCACGCCAAATTGCACCCTCAGTTCATGGCATAAGATTGAATTGAGGGTGCTTCTTAGATATTAATATTGTAAATGGTGTTCATCGAGTATAGCTATTTTCAATCTTCCGCCATGAACTGCAATTTAGATTGCATCAAAGTGCACCTTTGCGTGATGTTTGTTCCCGCTGGGTAGGACCCCCATTATTCCGATGAAATATTCTCGTACGATAAATCGTCTCCACGCGGGCGAAATAGCTAGTTAAAAATAACTATACGAGTATATGTAATTTTAATTTTTAGCTTGCTGAATGTTCCTGAGAACGTGTGGAACGGTCCCACCATCAGGCCTTTCGCGGCACTCTTCGACAACTACCACAAGAATGTCATCAGACCAGAGTTTGTTACACCTAATGTAAGTAGGGCTTGATTACTTGTTTCGAAGTTATTTTTATAGAATTATTTGAATGCATAAGCTGACGGAAAGCAACGATATCACACATGCAACATCGGAAGAGTTTAAGTCCGGCAGCGCACTTGCAAAGCTTCTGACATTGCGAGTTTCCAAAGGCGACTGTAGTTGTGTCACCTAATGGAAAGTATTAGGTAACACATCGTTTATTTGCCCTCTAATTTTGTAAATTTAGAGCGTCCGTAGTAAGACCTTAGGTTCTGACTCGAGTGCAAGTGCAAACCTCAATAGAGGCGTGTACCAATGAGACATTTTCCGATCTCAAGTACATAATACGGATTATCATTGCCGTGAGAGAGCCATCTTCGGCAGAAATGGGCTGGCTCATTGCCGGGGATATCACAGCCTCACAAAAAACTTGCGTGAAACGGCGTTGTGCTGTGTTTCGTTCAGTGACTGAGTTTACCGGTGGTCCAAATTCCCTAATCCCCGTATCCCTCATAAAGGCCAGCAACGAACTTGCGACTCTACAGATGTCACGAGAGTCCATGGGTGACGGTAATTGCTTTCCATTAGGTAGCCCGTCTGCTCGCTTGCCCCCTAAATATAAAAAAATATATACAACGGAGTTAAAACAGGAACGTTGTTGTATCAATTCGGATACTTTAATTTAATTTAATAAACAATCGTCATTAAATAGCAGAACGGAAAATTGGTGATTTCATGCGTCAGTCCATCTTGTGGAAAATATCCGAAGAAATTGAAAACGAAGTAGAAAATGTCCACATCGGAGATCAATTTTATGGTCCCTTGACGGGTGATTCTTTTATAGGCACGAAAGGTCAGGGAAAATTCAAACCGAAAATTGTTACCTCTTTAGTCTTGCCACTTGGTATATAGATGCTTTAAGTCCCGAGAAAGGATATCTAAGGACAGATTCCATCTCAGGAAATTGTATTATTTCCGGGCGATAAGCAAATTTTGACGCAACGGAGTTACGAGCGTTTAGAGGTAGTTATTAAAAATAAATTTATGTCCATTTTAATATCATTAATGGGAAAGTGAGTTTGATCATTTATTAACCTTCTCGTCCTAAAGAAGAAAATTATCAACTTGATTGTTGCCATAGACTTAGCTGGAATGTAGATTTTAAATGAACGTTCCTAAAATATTAGTAAATTTACGCGATAATCAAATTCCTGCCGACTCCCGAGCGGAATTGCGGGCAAAAGCTACTTAATTGCTTAAAAAGGCTTGCCTTGTTATCTTCCACAGGAAGAGACGGAGCAAGTGACTTTCATCAACACGATCCTCGCGACAGGACCCATCAGGACCCTTATGAACTTCCTCGTCAACAAAGGTAACAGAATATCTTATATTTGGAACAGTGGTTCTCTTTTTAACTATAGCTGGCTTAGATGAATAGTGTTTGTTGTTGTAGCAGCCCATTAATATCTCTGAATGCGGCAGATTCAAGAGACATTAAGGGGCTGTTTTATCACCTCCTGATAAGTGTCGGATAACCTTGATCGGTTAAGCATGCACGATAATAATTTATTATTTTCCACTACTACATAGGTACTTAATTCCATTATCTACATAACAAATCGTCCGCAATCTTTCATCCAAACATGATTTCTATGTTCGTTTGCGAAAAGGAAACCAATATCTAATAAAGAATGTTTACATCCTGACACGGTGATATATTAGTCATTGCCGACGGACAGTAACAAAGTGGTTTACCATCAACAGTCTTGTCCTCATCAATAACTGACGAGAGGTCAAAACGACGCTGTTTTAAAAAATACTATGTTATTTTCTATATATGTTATTAGGTACAAAGTACGGGTAAAGAAAATCCTAAACCATTATACAGCAAATCTAATAATATAATATACAGGCTGTAACAAAAAGTGTAAAGCTAAACTTAATGATATGTGTAAAACAGACATTGCAAACCCTAAAACATTGCTCATCATCTTGTTTAAAGTCCGCCGCGACTTGTGAAAGTAGCAACGCTAAAGGAGTATAGTATTTTAACTGTTTCACGGGCAAATTTACCATGGCAGCATTGCATTGCTTGGCATTCGGCACAAGTGGGTGGGCTCGATCGGAGAAATACCACAGCTTCAGAGAAAGCCGGCATTAAATGCTGCTCGAAATTTTTTAGCACGGGATTTCATATTTTGATATTTAATATGAAATTTTGTGCGAACTTACGGGGAATGGAGGATACCTACATCATTATTTTCAGGCACTTTAAGGTGTAAAATACGGTGAAATGCAATCGGTAATATAATATTTTTTATTCACGATCACACCTTGCATTTCAAAAGTTTCACTTGTTTGTTGCACGGTCACTATCGAGCGAGATTTCGCTGATCAGAAAGTTATGTAGCGCTGGCAACTAGAGCCATCTTGTAGCGAATTGTACAAACCAAGAGAGGTTTCCGCTAAAAACATCTTTCGGCTGAGTTTTCTTATTTAAAAGCTTTATAATAAAACTTAATATTAACTGAGGTAGCCGATCCAGTAGATTTTAAATTGAGACCTATTCTCATTTCAAAGAGTAGTTATTGAGTGGATATCGAAAATTTTTTATTTCTCGAGTGTTCGAATGAACAATATTTACCTGCCAGGTTCTTGTATTTTTACCCAGTCTTGTATCTTTATTCTACTTCTTCTACTATGTTATTTGTCTATACTCCATTCGCCGTAAGTTGGCACAAAACTTCATAAAAAATGACAATTTGTCCGAGCATATTTTGAACAGACTATACTTTGTAGGCGATCAATATTACGTGACGTTATTTTTCTTATTCTCCATCTTCAGGCTTAACTCAACTGAACGAGTACAATGAGCAAGTGGAACTGCTGAAGAAGATCTGGTTCACGAAGTACGCGCGTCACTGGACCGGCCTGTGCAAGTGTAGCTGCGCCTTCGAAAACATCTTCATGGCCGAACTTAAGTCTGACGAGGTTTTAGGTGAGTAAACATCGATCATTTAGGTGCTTACCATGCGTTTTGTATTCTATTAAGAGGAAGTTTAATTTAATTAGTGTCTCCACTAGGGAAGTTTTTTCATACAAACGTTGTCTTCTGTTTCCTCCCTGGATAATGTCGGTAGAGTTAGATTTTTTTTTATTTATATTAGTGGCCACGTACTGTAAGCATGTTTCAATGAACGTTCAAAAACCTGAAAAAATGCCCAGATTTTCGCTGTGTTTTAACATCCAGAAAACAAATTTGGCTAAATTATTTAAAAAAGAGGAAACATAAGGACACAGCTCAAGCGTTTCTTTAATTTTTTATGAAATAAATACTTAAATCGGTAAAGTTTTGGCGAAGGAATTAGAGGACAACGCATCGTTGATTTCCTGTTTTCTTAAAGGATTTTTTCAATCCACGATGTAGTTGTCTCTATCGCACTCTGTGGCCTCCCCGGCTTGTGGTTAGAGACAGCAGTAGATATTACAAATACCTATATCCATTCCTCTAGCCGCTGGTGTAACCTCTTAAAGACGAGTTCCTTTGAGTAAAATGCTGGAAATAAACTCTTATTAATTGGTAAACTTTTATCTTCCTTTCATTGTTTGTCGTTACAAAGACGAAAGAAAAAAATTATAGAAAAAAGTTATGACTGTATGCGGTGGCGTAACTACAGGGTGGCAAGCCGGCAAAGTGCCTCGGGTCCCTAGCCGGAAGGGGCCCCCGATCAGCCGCCCTATACAATAACCGCTTGACGTGTTTTTGTATTGGTTTGACATATTGAAACGAAACGAATTTGCCACGGGCCTCAAACGGTATAGTTACGCCACTGACTGTATGAACTATATACCTACAAATATATCGATGCAAAATTCTGACGAATCAGCAACGAGTCTTGTATTTATCTGTGTTGTAAAAGATGGTCTTGCCCTCTATCGCAGGTCTTCACAGCTGGCTATTCTTCGCCAAGCGCGAGATGGACAACAAGGCCAACTATCTGGGATATATCGACAAACTGGACCTCAATGGAGTAAGTCACACAATATTCAAGATGAATGATACCTCTAAAACAATGCGCAAAAAATCTGCCCCTTGAACCGGCTTAAAAAGGAGGAGGCTTATAATAATTCAAAATTTTTTTTAACCTACTTCCAAAAAGGAGGAGGTTTATCAATTCGACTGTCGATATAGGTTCTTTTTTACGCTATGTCTACGCGAGCGGCAACTTTGTACCTCTTGACGAAAGATGCGTAGATGTAAAAACATGAAATTCCTTCCAGAAATAGTTGATATGGAGTAGGAGCGTGGAATACCAGTATTATTTTAAAATATGCCTTACATATTTTTAATTAAAAAATGCTACGCCCACTACAACACGCACACTAAAATTTATTGACATGACACGAAATATTCTATTGTTTATGGTAGACAATCTGTCTTTTTTTTAAATAAAATTTAAGGGCCTAATAACATGATTATAGTTTTTTTTGTAGCTCTTCACTAAAACTTAATATTTTAAATATTCATAATCGATTTCGACCGCAGGGCGACCTCTAGTTCGGGTAAAGAGACGACGCAATGCGACACAATCCATCTCAAATTAGACCTAGAACAGTTTCTTTACCGTTTATTAGGTCTAAAATTTACTAATATAATAAAAGTATAGAGAGGTACAAAGACGTGTGTTTAAATTTAATTTAATTAAATTCAACCTGAATTAAATAAGCTACATTTTACAAATACAATTTATTTAACACCGCGGGACACAGCTTGTATCTAACGAAACGTTTTTCGCGTTCCAGAAAGGTCTCATCTTGAAACAACACTCCGTCCTCAGCGAGACTAAAGACGCTCCTCAGATCACCATGTTCGTCGGCACCTCACCTGAACTAGAGCTGGCGTTATACACTGCATGCTTCATGGCGCGGCCGGACAGACCGTGTAGAGTCACAGCCGGCAATGTACCCTTCACCATCCAGACGAAGACATTGAAGTCAGACAACGTCCCGCTTATTGATACAGCGTACCCCGTATTCTAAGTTACAGTTTTAATATATCTGTTTGGGTTACTGTTGTTTTTTTCTACTGTAAGTTAAATGTTCCTAGTTTCCATTCGAATTCATCTATGTCTCAAAACACTTTTGAAAATTTGTCGTTACTTTAGAAATTGTGTGGTACACAGAAATTGATAAATAATGTAAAAGTAGTAGTGTCAATGTGTAGTCAAAAAACGTATTATTAGGTCTATGAAAAATTTAATATTAAAAGTCGATGACATGATTTCTGATCGGCCGAAATCCTTAAAATATGTTTTAAGGCCATAATGGTGTCAAGCTTGAGCTTCAGCTGGGCTGTAAACTAATTCTGTAGTATCCGGATTCTTTAATAAATAAACCAAGTAAAATTTTCAACATGTTTATTGTCTATAATGGCACAACAAGGTTATCTAAGGTTACGACACGATTAGCTATCGCACTAACGAACAGCGATTTATCGCAAGAGCATATACGATAGCGAAATAATCTTACAACAAACATACTGGCAAGAATCAACTCAACTAAAATGAGGTAACATGATAATACAGAAAGAAAATTCATCTAAAAATATAATGTAAATGCAAAATAACTATTAACAAAAATATAGGAACATTCGAAGTCAAATTTATTAAAAACAATAAATATGAAAATATTCCGTTATTACATTTTATATACAGAAATAGATATTTTACATTTTAACAATGATTTAAAATATAATGAGTGAAACAACGTGGAAACTTAACAAAAAACTTAAAGTAAATCAACTAGTTTATAACGAAGTCATATTGCGGTTTAGCAAATTGCAGATATCGAAAGCTGTGATATTTATAAGCATATTCTTATTACATATAGTCCGGTCGCAGAGCATGTAGCCTTCGTACATTAACTCACCACTACATTTTTCTTTCGATCACGCGTAATTAGCAACTTTTTATTCTTGCTAAAACTCAGATCTTTTATTATTTTGTACATCACTCACTAAGCACACCCGTATTCATAAAATTAGTTTACAATTTACAAAACACAGTGTGTTTGTAAATATCTCCAGTAAGACGCGAAAAGCCGTAGATACATAGATATATTTTAAACAGTGCTGAAACGATCTACTCCTATGCATGGATTTTGCAGTCATCGGTTGTAAAGATATACACGAATTTGACATGATTTCTTAACATTTCCTAGCAAGCAAATATACACATACTTTTGTACATTTCGTTATAAATTTTCAGTTCAGAGTAAAACAAATTTGCAGTTTATTATGACTGATATGAGTAAAATTGACTAGGACTAGAAACTATGGCTAATTGTTGAGTAAATATTTCAAAATATACAAACTTTTTAAAAACCTCTATCAAATTATAAAGTACAATTCACATAAAAATGTAAACGTTTTAAAGTTAATTTGTAATATTTACACTTTCAATATTAATTAAATTTTAATAAACAGTTTCAACAATATACATTTATTTCTAAAAAATATATTAAAAAAAGTGTAAATGAAACCTGAATGAAAGACTATTAATTGTTTATTATATTCCAGTAAATTTCTTTGCAAAAAAAAATATTTTTACAAAATATATGTATATCCTACTATTATTTAACACTATAATGCAGCTATCGAACTACAAAAGCAGCATATATTGTAATTAGATCTTGCTTGTTATGAAACTAGAGGATAAATATGTTATATTATGAGTTGATATTCTAAGTTGTAATACGAAATATTGTCGTTGTTAAGTATCTACAAATACGCCTATTTAATACTTAAAAAAAAGTTTTTTAAAGATCTTCGTCTTTCAAATGTCGATCACAAAAACTCATACGTGCGAGAGCGGGATAGACTGAGAATTAAACTATGATCTGCTTTCAGATATCTGTCGAATCGGATTATAATTTGAAAATATAAATGAACAATTGCTTTACCAAATCCCGGCGAAAACGAAACAAAATGTTAGTATTGCTAGCCTATCACTATTTTTAATATGCAAAACTAGGTCGAATGTGTGTTGACATTTAAAAGTAAACCATAGACAAAAATCTCCTAAAAATTATCTCAATCGCTTAAAATACCACAAGCGATCTTTAGACCTTAGTTTTAGTCAAATTGAACACATGATATACAAAACACTTTTACTTACAATTATCCTTACCGATTTATAAACAGTTGCTTATCTACATAGATTCGATTTCGTCCACTTATTTCGACTCATATTGAATCTTAATCTATACGAAATAAGATCCATATTCGTGCGGCATAACGCCACGGCGGGGGTAGAAAGTGTGCGTGAGCGAGTAGTTGAGTAGGTTTCTTATATTAGACGTATAAATGTCGGCAAAACGGAACAGTCGTCGGGAAAAATACGTGGGGTTGTGGTACGTCCGGAACACGGAGCCGAACTGCGGGTTAAACACCGACTTCGTTTCGTTCCTGAAAAACAAGATGGCGGTTAATATTTTGACAGTCACGCCGTTAGCACACTAACGCCGCAAGCCGCAAAGTAGCGGGGGATAGTAGCGGATATAGAACAGACATCAAAGAACAATGCGTTATGTAAGAGCGAAGCCAACAACACAAAACAACAACAAACATTTTAATTACATTATTATTTTATATTTCATGCTACACTCATACGTTAAAATGCGAAATTTTTACTAAACCATGGAAAGAAGAATGAGATGGAAAAAGCGTTGCGCTGTCAAAAACTTGCCTTTGTGTCTACCCACAATACAGATGTGACGTATGCATTGCGCGTAAACAAATATGTTAATTGATTCAAATGCAGATGATGGATGGACCTTCGGCTTCTGTTCGGGTTGTTATTCTCAAGTAATTTGTTAGTTATCAATAGTGGTTTGTAATAAAAAAGGCAAAAAGGGTTTGTAATAACGCAACCAAGACACAAAGATATCCATCTGCCTAGGCCTCGATCTTACATCACATTCAATTTCTTTATCGCCGCTTTTCTGCGATTGGAGACGTCAGTGTACTAACAGCGTTAGTTTCTAAATAACACAAATTAGTCCGATACAATACTTCCTGCTTTTGCCGATTTTTGGACAAGCGTGAAAACAAACAATTTAAATTGCAACAAACGTTAGAACCAATTAAATACTTCACTCTGAATATTAATTTGGATAAATTTATATACATAGACAGTTTTCGCGAAAACAAAATATTTTTTTGCTGGAATTTTTAAACATTATGGGGAACAACATACGGTATTTATCACGATAGTATTATTATAGTTATATAGGTTTATTATAGCACATGGATAAGAATATGTACAATTACATTTAAACATCAAACATTTTAATTTTGACAGCACAGAACATAGAGCCCGTCTTTAAAAGAAGTGTAATATAAACCGTTTTCACATATTGCGCAAAATATCTAGACGGTTATTATCATGACATGTGTCTATGTTTGAACGCCCTAATCATTGCCACAGACATGTAGTGAGCCGCATAAGATGCCATGAGCTACTTTTGAACAAAATGTACGGTTCCCACGGTATTCTAAGTTATTTATATACCTGAGGCGGTCCCGCTCTGCCATCCACTCGGCTAAAACCGCGACGGCTTCAGGGTCGGTCTGGTCCTGGTGGTCCTCTATCAGCTGGGTCAGCATCTGCAGCCAGTTTGCGTTCTTCTTGAACTTTTCCATGTTGAGCGTGTTGATCTCGTGCTGGAAGTTAATATGTGATTCAAAGCCTTGGAAATATTTTAAGAAACCATGGTGACAGTAGGCTAGTCGAATATTTTTTATTATTATTGGTTATTAAAGACGTCCCAAAAATATAAATATTGGTAAAAGAATGACGCAACGATAGCTTAAGTTGTCTTGAAGATATGGCAAATTAAAAAACCCAAAAACTTGACCATCCTAAAACACTTCATAAAAACGATACCTAGTTATAACGTCATCGATGGACTCGCGCGCAAGGGTTCCGTACCAGTGGGAAGCAAAAAGGTGGGAAAACGTGTTTCCGAAAGTTATCCAGCTATAACAGACCAGATAATCTAAGCAATGGCGCGATGTAGACGACCAATAGCGACATTATTACATATTATTTTATCCAAGAAAGAAAATGTAAAAAAAAATGTAAAAATTTTGTTTTATGAAATCCCGCATATGTTTTAAATTATTTTTTTCCGTTATAGCGGCAACCGAAATACATAGAAATAAATCTGTGAAAATTTCAATTCTCTCGCTGTTACCATTCTTGAGATACGGCCTGGGAAAGTCAGAGAGACAGACGGACATATATTGAATTGAATTCGTAGTAATAGGGTCCCGTTTTTAACCTTTGGCTATGGAACCCTAATAAGTACCGTAAGCTCGTTGATGATGGCGCCGGTCCGCCAGCCGTGCTCGAGGGTGACGTCTGCGAGGTCGGAGTAGGGGTGGTCACCGAAGTACAGCACCTGGTGCCCGCACCACCCTGTCAGCTCCTGCAGCTGCTTAACCGTGCCCTAGGGGGTAATACCGACAGTAGAAATTTTCATCAATCAAATGTGTTTATCAAAACATACTGACCATATAGCAAATTAGCTGTCTAAAAATATCCTAGGTGTTAATCCAGGGCATCAATAGAGAATATGCGTATAAAACAAAATTTATTGAATGCAAATTATTAATTTTTTGGGCTAAAAGATATACAGAATCACAAAAAATGACTGATTTCTGATGAGAAATATGTAAGATATATGTAGTTAAAATATTCCCATCTCTTTCTCTGAAAACGTAATTTAGTATGAACTTTGTATGCAGCTGACAGAATTTGACGTCACAATCAAACATCGTATCTCTCTTTCTACTTAATTACTTTAAAGGCTTGTAACTTTGTTGTTTTAGAAGGGGAGGAGGAGGGGTAAGAGGAAGATGAGAAGGAGGAGAAGGGGAGGAAGGGGGGAGGAGGAGGAGGAGGAGGGGGGTGATGTTTCAAGCTAGTTGTCTAAAGTCACGCATGTTAGTTAATTTTATGGTTTTTATGCATATAGACCAAAACACGATGTCGAGCTAGCACGCCAGCTGACAACGTCGCACGCTGAAAATATTTATTGTGCTCTCCTCTATAGGGTGTAACAAAACTTAGTTATAATACTTTAGGATAATGTTTCTTACATTGAATTCACTCTGAAAGTGCAGCTCTGAACTGACACATTTGTACCTTTGAACGGGTACCTGAGATAAAGCTCAGACACTTTTGCCCGTACTAATCACAAGTAAAAAGTTTTAAAATAAAGTCTACCTCATAGTATATAACGCCTTTCTCCAACGATGTGACTTTCTCCCAGATATGGCAGTTGGCGTTTTTGTCGAACACGCGTATCGGCCGCGATACCTCCGTGAAGAACTTGGGCTTGTTGGCGTTCACTATCACCACGTCGAAGAACTCCCGCCAGTCGGAACCCACCAGCATCTCCATGCCCGCATTGCTGGAAATGGTAAAAGAATTATCAAAAATCACCTTACCCGGGACATTGGAATAAAAGTTCAACGATCAACCGCCGACCTCTTGGTTGGGCTTCTTAGAACATACTTAAGTTTAATTTGAATTCATGTGTATATGATAAAGGATTATAATTCCTGCTAGCAGCATTAAAATTTAACGGGGGTAACTGAAATTTTTAAAAGATTGCCGAATTTTCGCGTAAATGGATCCTTTACGACCGGAATGATTGAATGTATAACCAGATAAACGAGCTTCATGATGAAATCGCTAAATTACAACATTCATCAAGTTTAATAGGAAAAAAACAGTATTTACTTAAATGTTGTAAAATTTTAATTATCCGCTTCTTCCACTTATGTCTTGTATTGTAAAATCAAATGCTGAATATGACGTAACATTATTTATATTATGCACTTATACACAGCAGCATTATACATAGCTAAGTATTGAGTCAAGAATGCAGCAAATGTTATAAGTACATGCCAATCATTAATTATATAAACTACATATTTACAATACAATTATTGCCATATCCCACTTATGTCATCTTTTAAATGTAAAATCGAGACTTTGTCACGATATTAGTTACTAAGTACTATTTACAGCCGAAGCATCTTTATCGATTTTAAACTTATTTTATAATATGTTTATTCAATAAGTATGATAATCAAGGCAAAATGAATTCCGAATTTATAGTTGATTTAGAAATATGAAATGGTCAAATTTTAATTCATATTAGAACATTTCGTATTTCTAACTCAACTATAAATTCGGACCATTAAAAAAAAACGCGGAATATTTCATTACGCATCCCGTAACGAAATCTAGCATTTATAATGCAAACTAATGATGACGGCTCTTTCCGAAAAAATCTTTAAAATTGGATCGTGTACGCACTGCGATTTTTATTCGACTACGATCCTAGGGGGCGGCAAATTGTCCTAGGGGGGCGGCATATTGTCCTAGGGGGCGGCAAAATTGTCCTCCGCCCCGCTACTGTCATAAACATTTAAAATATATAATTTTCTTAACTGATATAACATCTAAATTGTGTATAGAGCCGTTATAACGTAATATGCTAGTTACACATTACTTAATATATTAGTTACAAAAATGTAGCTTGATAGGCAGGGAGTAGGGACAAACAATTGTAATAATCATAATGTTCAGTGTTTTGCTAATGTTCAAACGAAGAATAGGTGCATAAAATTTCTATATGGTCTGTTCAAAATTTGACCG
Organism: Cyclargus thomasi; assembly: GCA_026546445.1. NCBI lineage: Eukaryota > Metazoa > Arthropoda > Insecta > Lepidoptera > Lycaenidae > Cyclargus > Cyclargus thomasi. Next base: position 44,364 of record JAOTAV010030414.1, read on the forward strand.
GAAACTTGGCACAGAATTTCACCCAGGTTTTGTCAATTTATATGAAGCGTTGTGCCAACTTACCGCGCAGGGAGTATACATTATACTTAATACTTTGCCTCGATATATAAATTATGCCTTATAATAAAACAAAACCTACAAAGCAATGCAACTTACACAAAATGATACGGGCTGTTGGTTACCAAAAACAGCTTCTTGCCTCCCCCTTGCAGCAGTTGGAAATATCTCCTCAGATCGGCGTTAGGTCTAATATATTCTTCCACATTTTTTGCGACTATCTGATGCATTATTGGGTGACAGCTTTGAACTGAATTCTGAAACGTTACATAAAATGAGCAAGTTAAGGTTAAAATTTTTAATAACCTTTACTTATCTGTTATACGAACAAGATTTGTACAATCGGAGCAATTGAAACAGATAAAGATCGTGGATCTAAGTAATTCAGTCGGGTTATGTCAAACTCATCCGACAGATGACTTAGGTCCGTCAACTGGCTCTCTTTCAATTTCCCCAATTATACATACACAAGTACATACCACTTCATGAACTAGGCTACAGGTTTCATTTTCTACATACAGTGGTCTGGCGACGGATACCGCAACCTTTTTGTAGTTACATACAGCAAAAGATAACGATGTAACCCTAGTTCATATAATAGGATTTTTCTGAAATTCAATTTTACACAGTTGCGTGCCGCGACGATCGGAAAGCCATCATTATTGTGTTTTATGAAATTATTTATATGTCATTTGTGAAATTTTAAAAAAAGTCTAGCTTCATATAATAGTAACTTATAATGTATAGGGAAGTTAGTTAATCACGGGAAGAAATAGTTTCCTGGCTTCGCCATATGCGATATAGAGGTGATAGCAATACTTTCCTGTGTATAAAAAATATCTGTTTTATCAGAGTTGTATGTGATAATTCTTCGTTATTCAAGACCGGACTATAATAACTATTTTCTTACAAACGTATGAAGATGAATATTTAATAGTTACTTCGCGGAAATCCATAGCTTCAAGTTTAGTAAATTAAGATTTTTAGCAAGTTTTGGCTGGTGGCGGCATTTAACGGACGTTGTTCGTAGAGTCCACATCCTGAGGATGCCCCTGTGTTGGGGCGAAACGCGCGTCGAAGTTCTCAACCCGCATTTTTACTTTCAGGTTGAGGTTAATTTTCGCGGAATATTGCTAAAAATCTGAATTTACTAAACATGAAGTTATGAAGATAAGTTTACCATGATAAAACAAAGAAATACCTTGACATCTAAAAACAGGATCTCTGGGTGATAGTCGATTTGGTTCTTGATGAAGTACTCTGCAACGTTACACAGCAGACCCATCTCGGGCACGGAGAATAGATCAGCTAAGTGTACCATTTTCGCTCGACTCGCCTAGAAAAAGAAAAACAACTTAGTTAAAACAACAGCGTCTAAAATAAAACAAGTATAGTGTATACGAATAGTTATTTTAGCTTGCTAAACTGCTGAAATTATTATTTTCTCCTATCTATGCTTATCACTATTTTTCGAAGGCAGGTGTCTGAGCTCTTAAAGCCCTAGTGTCGCTGCGAGCCTTAAGTCCGTTTGTCTTTGTCCATCGCACGCCGTCACCGGCAACGAGATTATTTTGGACTATTAAAATTCTAATTTGTGATCTACGAATTTGTGACCTTCGAGTTTATAATATTAGTTGATAACTCTAGATGAGAATAAATACCAAAACCATCCAAAACAGACAGACACACACACCATCGCATCTATTTACATTCTGTGGGCTGCAGTATAATGCACATCGCAAGTACAAAAACAGGGGGAGCGATGAATTGATTGCTAACAAGTGGCATGATTGCTCACGGCATTGCATCTGTAACCATTACAATATTCCTGTTCTGATACACAAGCACTGTTTTATGATCAGTGGCGTAGCGAGAGTTTGGATGCTCCGTAGTTTAGGGGCTTCCATTCTAAATACAGATTTTTTTCTAGCCTACAACACGTGCGCCAGGGTTTTAATAAAAATAAATATCTATTCGGTGTGAACACTAAATGCCAATAATAAAATATAACGAATAATAATGCGAAAATAGATAATCCTAGACAATAGACAGTGCTTTATTATTTTATGTCATTTATATTATTTCAATCTTAAAAATGTATGTTTTCCTGACACTAGTAATTTCAATTGACTAAACGAATACTTAACAGCCAAATCTAGAACAACGTATTTAAAATTTACAACTCATTAGGTGCAGTGAATCTTCATTTCTTTGCCAACAACACATAATATGTTCTGCCTACATGCATACCGTTGTATGTATATAGACGTGGCGTGACATCGTATGTGAGGGACGGCACGTGCGTATTATTTACTGAAATATAAAACATGTATGTACACCGAGTCAATATTTTCACAGTATCAAACTTATATTTTGACGACCTCTGTGGCTCAGTTGGTACGCGCGTTGGTAGCTTACGCCGGGGGTCGCGGGTTCGAATCCCGCCGACGGAGCAAAAAGTTTTTCAATGTTCCTGGG
>JAOTAV010030415.1:0-20253 GCA_026546445.1 Cyclargus thomasi
AAAAAATCGAAATTCGAATATACGTAACCCGCGAAAATTCAAAATTCGCGATACTTTTTGAACACACCTCGTATATAAATAAATATATTAACAAAGAATGTGGTCACCATTTTCTTCTATATTTATGTAATATATTGCAAGTACAGAGGAATAATTTGTATGTTTGTGACGAATAAACTCAAAAGGTTTAAGGGACCGGACCCCCTCTCCCCATTCATATTAATCTTCCTTGACCAGAAGAAATAAAAATGTACCACGCCGAATTTACTACACACGGAATTTAAACATCAGGTTAAAAATTAGGACCTGTTTCACTGCTTACTGTTAAAGTTTCTGTTAGGTTATCCACAAATTTTTTGGCAGATTCTCCATACAAAAACTATCTATAAGCAGTGAAACAGGCCCTAAATGTCTTTTATGAGGCAAATTGATTACGACAGACTGTCATCCTCAAAGAAACTTAAGATTTGTGTACCTGGTGACACGGTAATCTTGATATCGGTGATAGCTATGTCAACGTGCATGCCCGCTCCCGTCTGTTGCGAGACTGCCAGCGCGAGGTCTGCGGGCGCGAGCAACGTGCGCGGCGCCGCACGCGTGCGTACCAGCATCTGTAGTCCGGTGACTCCACCCTCCATCACTAGACGCTCCTCCGTGCGACGCATTTTTAATCGCATCTCCATCTGCGATAAATAACAATTTTATTGGACTTCAAAAAACGAGTATATATTATGATTCTTTCATGATATGTATTTTATATTTTGGCTACCATGACTCAAACAAAAACTAATTTAAGTTGGATTGAAATGTTAAATATGAATTTGTTGATGAGTTTACACATAGTAGTGCCCTTTACTCTAAGCATGTCTATTACTGTTAAAACATGAAATCGTATCAAATAGTTTATAATAATGGAATGCAAACTGGGTTTGAATTGTCCTTATTACTTTATTATTATCCATGATTCTATTACTTATTTAAATGCGACCTTTTTATTCCGGCAGTTTGTTTCATAACAGATAAGAGTAAAAAACAGTAAATTACATTAAGTACTAGAGCGTCACAGTCCTTATGTTCGAGCGACTCGACCAGTATAATATCCGGCTGCTCTATCTTGATGTTGATGGTCATCATTGACACTTTCTGAGGCTGCTCAATCGTAAGCGGGGCGGATGCTATAGACACTTTCTTTTTCTGCAATAAAATATGTCTCAATAAATTCGTAGACCAAGTGACCTTAGATGATAATTTTTTACTTACATCTTGAAAAAAAGATAAGGTAGGCTATATCAATGAATCTTGGCCATGACAAAAAAGTCCAAAAAAGACGTAATAAACCTATTCAAGGTCCAAGTCTACTTACAGTCGCAGTATCCAATGATTTCTCGATAGGCTTAATGACTTTGACGTCATCACTTTCGTCGTTTTCGCCATTTTGAGGCTCAGTGGCCAGACCAGTCGTAGCGAACTCAGCTATCTTATTTAGGAAGTCCATGGCGAGAATCAAATTGAAACTGAATATTCTCATATCAACTGCAATATAAAAAAGACGTTAGGAATACTTGTACCTCGTGTTAAGTAAATGATAGTAATATAATAATATATAATTTAATATTTATCCATAACCCAGGAACATTGAAAAATTGTTTGTTCCATCGGCGGGATTTAAACCCGCGACCCCCGGCGTAGCGTGAGCTACCAAAGCGCTTAACTGCGCCACAGAGGTCATCGATTTAAGGATGCCATTAAATCCGTTTTTTATTTCCTCGAGTACGCGACTAAAGCGCTATTTTATCTGAGCTAAAACGCTAGTGTATCCTTACATGATAATATGGGAAAGTTTTTTTCGTCCTTTCTTCACGACCAAACGAAGTTCGAAATAAACTTGATTTTTTGGCATACTTAGTTAAGAAGATGGAGGATCTTTGAAAAATATGATGTGCCTAACTAAGGTTTCGAAGAATAATAACATTTTTAAGAGATTTCAGAATTTCATGCTAGCGAAGCCGCGGGCAAAAGCTAATTAAAAATATAAGCCTAATAAAGTTATACAATAACGTAAACTTACTGAACGTATCCGAGTTTTTCATAGTGTACGTGATATCTATCATGCTCCTAACTTTATCCATAGACGATTCCATAAGAGATAAATCTGATTTCGAATCATTTGGTTCGCGTCGTCTTTCCAAATATCTGAAAAAAAAAATCAATTTCTAAACACTCAATGCCATAGGCTACTTTTGGTCTTAAAAACTAACGGTTTTTTGAAATTCCCCGCCAGCGAAACCGGAAGCAAAAAATACTTCTCCCTATTTAAGCGTTGCACACTTTGATTCAACTCAAAGACTCAGATTGTCCTAACCTGGTGATCTTGTCGCCTCGCGCGGGCCTTGTGTCATCCAGCGTGCAGTCTAGCAGCAGCAGCGCCGTGTGCATCGAGCCGTCCGCGAACATGCGACCCTTCACCGACAGCAGCGCGAGACAGAAACGAGCCAGGTCCACATCTCGAGCTTGCTCGCCTTCGGCCTGCCAAGATACAGATAGTTCTACTCAGTTGTGCGCGCGGCCCTATATATGCGTACGCTTGCAAATACACAATTTTTATTTATGTGTCAGTGGCAGGCGCCGTCCGAGTAAGCAAGGCTAACCCACACAGAGTGCGTGCGCACAATTCAGTTGAACTTATTATACATAAAATGGGTGTTTGGTAGAAAGTCGAAACGCTTTGAACGAATCGAAGTCTAGGAGGCCTCGCACGCTGCTATACAATCTAGAATCGACCGCACCGAAAGTAATTGACCACATTGAAGAAATCGCTGCTACTCCCTTTACTAGACACAATGAAACAACTGAATGCGAGCCCATCTGTTAAGTCGAGTTTAGGATTCTAGGGTTCTTCCAGATTCGGCACGAGTAATTGTACGAAGTTTGATAAATATTCATACACAGAATTCTAAAATTCGTTTCGTGCGACTCGTTCGGCACGTTCGATTCGGATTATAGTACGTTCATCTTAAAATATAAACACTAATATGTTTTTTTTATTTATAACAATGTATTTTTCTCACATTGTCAATGTATATATTTTTTAAATATTAGTCAAAAAATTACAGAAGTTGAAATTAAAAAATAAACACTCACCACAACATTGTTCATGAGGTTTATAACAAAGCTGTCCATTGTGAAGGCAAACTTTATAGTCGTTCTCGGCTTATTGTCCGTGGGAGTTACTGGAGTTATGGACGCTTTAGTCTGTACTCTCGACGGTTGAGTTTTGACCGTTACTTTGGACACTTTAGCTGCGGCCGGCTGCGGTTTAATCTCTTCAACCTTCTTCTGTCCCTCTTGTAGATTTTGGTTTAGAATTTTCATTATACTCTTATAGTCACTGTGCCCTACAGTTATCTGCAAAAAAAATATCTTTTATTTTCACCTATAGTAGTACCATAGTTAATAAACATAGATAATGGATTCGCTATTCAAAAATTATCATGTTTGTCTTTAAGGCGCAAAGCTTATACAATGCTTAAATATTTTTTAGTAGCAAAGATAATTCCCTCATAGGCTGCGCCTAGTTTGGTTCTTTCAAAAAACTTTATAAAACAAAAGTGAAGATTTTGTATTTTTTAAAAATAACACTGCAGAAAAATAAAACTTACAGCAATCGTTTTCATTCGTCCCGAAACGTCCAAATCCGGTAACTCCTCGTACCAAGAGGACAGGCTCCTCTTAACCAACAGTTTGAAACTCGTCGGTTTCAACAAGTTCCTCTCTTGAGCTATGTCGTGAGTATCATCGGATAGGAGCACGCAAGAAACTTTCATGTCCTCCAATTCGAGTAATAGTTCGTCGACTGTCACTGTATTGCTGGCATCCTAAAATTTTGAGTTTATTATTTCCGTAGAGCTTTCATTTAAACAAACTATAGGTCGCCTTGTGGACGAAATTCGACCATAAATAATTCTGAATTTAATCACTTTATTAATGCATAAGGTCTCGTTGCCGTGCCATTAAATTTTATAAAGAAACAGACTTCAACCATAAACAAGAGTATTTCGTGTATGACTATCGTGTCATGTCAAAACATTGTAGTGTGCGTATCGTTTTATTCATTTGAAATATGCAAGGTTAAATCATTTTTAAAATAATATTAGTATTTCACGCTCCACCTCCACATCAACTATAAGTGGGAAAAATTTTATGCTTTTACATCTACCCCTCTTATATAGATTTATAATGTGGACGCCTATTGTTTGATTGTCATAATAAAAGTTTATCTTGATCTATGAGATTATTGCTTACGCCTAAACTAAACGGGAGCGGTTAATGGCGCTCTGTCAAAAAAAATTAATTTATCTACATACAAACCGCGATTGACAAAATTTTGTTTTGCCATTTTGTTATTATCAATCGTGGTTCGTATAGAAATAACAATTTATTTTGATAGGGCTCTGTTTAATTATTTTTTTAGTTTACGTTCCTAGAAAGTAATCTTAAAGTCTAGACTCTAGGAAGTAAGCTATGTATACACATTCCAATAAATCAATCAACTAACATTCTTCATTGAAATGAGTATGTGTATAAAATGCTTAACTTACAGCAACGGCCAAATCGGTGAATTTGTTGTTGAGATTCATTCGACCTAAATCGATCAGCATGGCGTTCATACTCTTGGAGTTTTCCGGCACTATTATAATGGGCGCCGCTAGCCGTACGCGCAACGCGAGTTTTGTAGAGTTTTTGTACGCAGTTTGTACGTTGGCTCGCGCCGCGTCCGCCGCTTGGGACGACGCCTCTATAATCGCTTGTTGCGCTGTTTGGAAGTTGTTGAGGAATTCCTGGGAAGAAACAAAAAATGTTGATTGTGGACCTAATGGATTTTGTTGTGTTATATCAAATCCAGCCGATAGAACTAACATGTCGTAGGTACGTCAACTGGCTATAAATCAATTTCTTCAATGGTAAACTACGACACAATGCACGGGATGCTTAGTATATTTGTATAATAATCTGTAATAGGAACATTTATTGGCTTACTGCAATTAGTGTCAAAATCATTTCTGACATTTAAGACTAAGTTTTTGTTAAAGAATGACATAGTATGTATGTTGTTACTCACCAGCATAGAGCTAACGAACCAGTTGAGGAAGACAATCCTGAGACAGTTTATCTGTGCGTCGACCGACATGTCCACCTCGCTGGGGCAGTGCTCCGTATTGTACACAACGATCTGCACGTTCATCACGTCACCGCCCAACACTTTAAGTATCTGAAAATAAGCGGTACAATTGATCAAAGCGTAAAAATTCGGTTTCTTTCGAATACCAGCCAAAAACCTATAAAAAATTCGGATAGCATGCGGGGTCTAAATAAGAACAGAACGTGCGTTCCGGTGAGGAGTCCGAATTTATGATCAAAATTGGGAATATGTGTGGCCAGACTTAATCGCTCTATTTAGATAATAATCTATTAAATAATAACACTACTATGGGGTAAACTTAAAAAATAACGTGGTAGAGTTGTTACGCAGGGATTAATAGTGTACATTGGATAAAAGACGCTGCTTTACAAGAAAAACATGATATTTATGCGATCATTTTATTGACTACTAGTTGGTGCCCAGCAGGCAGCTTCGTGGCGCAAAAATTTGTATATCACGCGCGAACCGTCCATTTTCCCGGGATAAAAAGGATCCTATATCTTACCCAGATCTAATAGCTATTAAACAAAAAAAGATTTATTCAAATCCGTCCAGTAGTTCCGGAGACTAGCGCGTACAAACAGATAAACAGACAACTTTTTTGTAGATTTGTGTTCTATTACTATTCCTAAGCCCCCACATTGATTAGTTTGTAAAAAAAATATTAATTGTACAGACACGTTAATTTCACTGTTTTATTATATGTATAGATTCGCGAAATTCGCGTCACGGTCAGAGCTGACCTATCGTCATCATAAGATATTCTGTGATTTGATCATAGCCATGTATTTAACAAAGCCAAACTAAACTTACTGTCGTAGAAAAAAATTCATATACTCACCTCTTTATGTACGGTAGCGGGATTCAAGTCATCGACTCTTATATTCCCGACGCTGCAATCGAGCTGCGTATACGACGCCTTCAGAAGCAACGCAGCGCGCGCGCCCGTTAGCGCGACAGTGGCTAGCGGACGCGCGTCTGTCGCGAAGCCTATCTGAATTGCGCGCAACTCCGCGCACACTCGTAGCTGCACGCTCTCCACCTGTTTGCGTCGCGACGCACGTGTGACGCTCGCTGTGCGTGCACATATATATTTATTATAAATCCGTAAATGCCAAGAAAAATCGAAACATCTGTTAAACATTTGTTTTGATACCATTATGTTTTGACATATTCTCTAATATAAATAATAGTTCAATGGGTCTCTGAATATTTTATGATATTACGGTTAACGTTCATTTAATAATAATTTAATAAAGATTTCAAAGGTAATACATTTAATTTATATGAAAACCTTAAATATTCAGTAAGCAATCATTTATTCTTATTTTTTCTCCAAGCGACTGAAAGATTTCCCATGCTGCTAGTAACTATCAAATAAAATTCAAACGGTAACTGTACAACGTAAGATTGTATTGTAATCTTATAACTAATATATTTTTAGAATGGAATTTTTCATTGTCAATATTTTAGTACAGACGTAGGCCTACCTTTTGGTTTTCCAATAGTGAATTCTTCGTCTTCAGCAATCGTTTCCAACGGACCAGCGTTAGCGGTTCTATCTACTGTACTTGTTATAGCTTGTAGTCGAGTCTAAAATAGAGCAATAAATATTTTAAAAACTTTTTGTGTCATATAATCTTCCTGAACAACAAATTTTTCATATACCAGTCCAAATAAAAATGCGCGTTTTAATGCGAACTTTGTTTTACGTATGTACCATGGGATATATTAGTTTGATCTTGGTAGATACGGCCGCACTCACACGCATTTAATGTTGATTAAACTTAAATTTAATTAAAACTTTGACAGATAACGTACAAACGCACAAGGGGCTTATAGCAAAATCATCGATTAATTTAAGTAACTTAATATGAACTAAGTTATATAGTAATAATGTTAGATTAACCTGATAGTTGTTAACAACGACTAAAATCTCCTGCAAGCCCTGCAGATGTAACAGGACTATGAGGGTGGTGAAGTCCAACTCGATCAGCTGCTCGACACAACCGTAGCGACTGCGGAACTCGGGACATTTCTTGTCAACCTTCAAAACAAAACCAAGTTAATTTAATTATTTTTGGTTGAATTAAGAAAATTAAGGTAAAGGAGTTGCGAAGGAGCTCTTCCGTAGGAACATAAATGACAAACTGCATATTGTGCTTGCAATATTATGAGGAAACTAGCTTTTTCCCGCAGCTTCGCTCGCATTAAGAAGTATTTTCATACAATCTTTCAATCCCTTTTTCACCCTCTGGAAGTAAAACGCTTTTTTTTTATTTTGAATCAGCAGATTTTTTTCAATCTCAGAAACAAAATTTTAGGTAACTCTAACTTAAGAAATGACGAACTTGCGTAGAAGAATTTATAGAAACTACCCCCTTTTTACCCTCTTAGGGGTAGAATTTCAAAAATGCTTAAACACGTATTTATTTATTTTGGATTAGTAGCTCAGAAATAAAATTTCATGTCGTTAACTGAACAAATGACGAATTTTCATACAAACTTTCAAGTCCTATTCTACCCCCTTAGGGGTAGAATTTTTAAAATTCCTTTCTTATGCATGTGTCTACCAAATAAAACAATTCTACTCACGAAATTTTAATGGCTGTAGCTTTAACAGCAGTCAGTCAGGAATTGTTAATTTACATATATAGATATATATTTGAAAATGTCCTTTGTTAATACTAATCGCTTGTAGAATCTGCGCAATACTATTGTGAATTTGCTAAAGATTGGCGGTATGGTTCATTAACCTTCTTTCAAATTTCTGTACCGCAATTGTAGACAACAAAGTGACAACAGGGGACTTTGTTGACAATCACGTATTATATGGAAATGACACATTTTTTGACAGAGGATTAATGAACAGTACCGCCAATCTTAAGCCAACTCACAATACGTTTCAAGTATAAAAGATTAAAAAAATTAAAGTAATAATATTTAAAATACTCCCTGTATGCAACGCAGTCTCTGGCGTAAATGCTAATAAGACAGTGTCATATTTTATTGCACTTATTGTTATTACTTACATTTCTGTACGTAACAGCGAACAAGTACTGATCGTTGCCGCCTTCCATGATGGCGTCAGTGTCAACGTCTGGCGTGTCTATCATCTGTATAGTATCGTGTCCCAGCCTGTGATGCTGCATCTTAACCGCGCCGAGTCGCACGTTCGCCTCCAGTGTGAAGGTACGTTGTGTAGCCGTCAGTTCTAGAAGCTTCAGAGAGAACACCAAGAACTTGTCGTACTCTTCGCCTACGACTTTACGGTTGACGCTCAATTCGAATTCTGAAAAGTAATCCAAATTGTGATTATCAACTGTTGACAAAGGAGGATGAGAAGGAGGAGAAAAATATAACTTGCTATTTCAGCACAAGATGGCGCAAAAATACTAATTTCGCGCCATTGAATATGCAAGTTTCTTTGTAAATTATATTGATGCCATCCACCAGTTGCATCCTAAAACTGTCTGTAAAGATTGATTGGTACTTCCGAATTTATCCAGCATCGTGACTAGCGCCATCTAGACCTAAGAGGTTTTCCCGTATACGAAATTTTGTTTGGATCTGTAAGCCTATAAAATAATTGGTCTATGATAATACCAACCTTTCATAATAAAGAACGCCTCCAACTCTGTGAGTTGTACGGAATGCTCCTCGTCCTTCCTTTGCTTAGATCTAGCTGTATCACGCTTTTGCTTTTCTGCCGGGTCCAAATACTTCAGGAGCGAAAGACTCGACGCTCTAGAGTCACTCGCCTAAAAATCCAACAATAATATAAAATAAACTTATAGGAATTTCTAATACTAGTTACCACCGTCCTATCCTTACCGTGTCTTATATTATGTTGTGTCTGACAAGGATTTATGTATTAGTAGTTACTAGTTGATCGTTAGGAAATTATTCTCACGAATATTTCAAAATATATAAATATATAAAAATTTTTTTTTGCTCAAAGTTATTTTGCAGACCTGACTCGCTTTTCTATATTGATATTAAATAAAATACAGATTAAACTATAAAGGTTATTCGTACATTTATCAACACCGTGCGCTCTGCCTTTCTTGAAATCTTTATACATTCACTTTAAGGTCGGGACGCGGCGCAAGTGCGTTTCGACCGAGACGCGAGGCGTACGGTGCTGACAAATGTGCGATCACAATAAAACATAGTATCTCTTTGTTTTAATATGTAAAGTGTTATTGATTTCTACATAACACAAGATTAACAAAATTTCTAACATATACGGGGTGTACACAAATTGTTAACAATACGTTGACTTTACCGAAAGTTCGCTTTCTTCAATCCAAATTGGAACGTCAATCTCTTTACCCGATATCAAATAAGCGAATTTGATGCAATTTATCTTTAAAAGGAAATAAAATAAAACAATGTTAGAAAACAAATCTCTTACAACTACATATTTCCCGTCTGTTAAGAGTAGGAGGCGGCATTCTGTTTCGTTATTTTGAGTTTCAAGTTGACGGTTTTGAAGTTTTAGGCCTCCTGGTTAGTAAGATGTGAATTGCAAATTGTCCTACCTTCAATGGCACGCTTTCTTCTGATCTGGGTAGCGGCATACTGACTAATATTTCACACAAGGTCAATAATCTGTAAAGAAAACAATATTTTTGTGTTTTAAGACACAGCAAAAAAGATTAAAACAAAGGGCGAGACAGTATATTAGCGAATTAAATCTCAGATAAATAAAGCTCGCATAAACCCTATAACAATTGAAGACTCCAGTGGAAGAAGCGAACAACTAACATTTTACAACCTTCGAGTAAATACTCATTTTTTCTCACAAAATTTTGATAAATCTGAAAAAGCTATGCATCAAATTCACATTATTTTTCCGGTGTCTAAAGTGTCCATTTACGCAAAAATCCGGCATTTTTTAAATGTTAGTTACCCGCTTCTTCCAATGATGTCTTTAATTAATTCATAAAGATTTGCGAAGTGAACGAAATACTACTTTTTCCGCGACCATATCTTAGAATAAATGTGACCTCACTTTAGAATACAGGTGATCGCACTTCAACATAAAGGCACATTTTTCATACCCTTTTATACTTTTACTTTTAGAAATGCGGCCGGTGAGTTATCGATTTTGTTAGGTTTTACGTCAAGTTACAACGAATTCTGAAATGTGGTGCGTAATGCGCGTGCAGCGCGTACCGAGCTGACAAGTCTATACTAATATTCCAAATGCGAAAGTACTTCTGTTTGTATGTTACGCTTTCAGGCCTAAACCACTGGATTGATTTTGCTGAGAATTTGCATGGAATCTTTAAGTCCCGGAAAAAGACATATGATACTTTGTATCCTATAAAAATGTAGGATTCCCGAGCGATAAACAAAGTTGCGGGCTTCATCTAGTATGCTCACTCACCTCTCCTCCGACACGCTGACAGCAATCTTCTCTAACTCTCCCCTGACCTTGACCTTGGGCAGTCTGGGGTCATCGGTGATGAGGCACTTGTGTATCTGTATCACCAGGTTGGTGGGCTGCAGCAAGTGGAGGGGCGTGGCCGAGTTAGACGCGATACACGACTGCCAGTCCTCGTTCGGCGACGCCACTACTATCTGAAAGTTATTGAAGTAGTAAAGGAAATGAAGAATCAGGGGGCTTAGCCAAAACCTAAACGTCTTTGCTTCTTTGTAGAATCGCCATACAACAAAATATTTAGAAATGACATAAGCGTTCTTAATTCCTCATGTCATTTCCATACATCCCATACGTTTAGGTCTTGACTAAGCCACCTGGGCTGAGGGTCAAAGAGCGGACAACTGCGAGTTAGGTCAAATCACAATAATACAATAAACACGAAAGTTTGACAGTTTATGGTTGTGTATGTTTGTAACTTCTTCACACTTAAACGGATGGGCCGATTTTAATAAAACTTGGCATTGAGTAAGCTGACATCTAATGCCTGTGTTAATCTAAGGATTAACACAGGCATTTTGTCAGTCTGTCTGTTTGTTGTGCGTCTGTCAGTCTGTATATATTGTGCGGGATTTACGCAAAATTTCAAGTCTACAAAATTTTTAAAGCAAAAGCTAATAAATACCTGCATCTCGGTAAGCGTCAGCGTGATCTGATCATAGCTGCTTTCAGCGAGGTGTCGCAGTATATCGGCGTCGCTGAGCCCGTCACGGTGTAGCGCGTGCACGTCAGGTGCGGGCGCGCGCGCTGCCGACCGCACCGACACTGCACCGAGCTGCACTACTGCGCACGCCTCCGACCTGCGTGATTGTACAGGGTGTTTCAAATAAGGTATACAAATATTTCAACTCAGTTGTGTGCGCGGCACTAAATGTAGGTAAGCTTTCACATGAAAGTTGTGCACTTACAAGCGCGCGCACAACTGAGTTAAGAACTATATAAAAGGGGTTCATGTTCATTTTTCTTCTCAAACCTTCTCCTAAGCCTGTAATCTGTAAATACTATATTGAGAGCTGCATCAAAATCGTTTCAGCCAAACGCTAGATAATCGCGCCTAAACACACAAACATTCGACCTGCATGTCTAGTCTAAGAACTTGCTTTTTTTAAAGTCAGTTAACAAGCTGAAATGGTTTAGTTTTATAAAGCTGCACTTTTTCGCTAGTAATTTAAACTCACCCTCTATAAATACCAGTTTGGGGTATAATGATATACGAGGCCGCGATATCGATGTCCAAGTCGATGAAAGTGTGTTGATGCACCGCGTACTGCATGCCCAGCGCTGACTTCTCCTTCAAATCCGACAGTTTGTTTCCAGCGGCAGCTTGTAAGCTGTAAAAGTTTTTTTTAGTAACTTTTGCCCTCTTATTCATAAAAATATTTAAGCAATGTTTAACTAATTAAGGTTTCGTGTGATGTTTTCAATATTCCAGATAGGGAAAGCGAACCTTGATCAGTTAAACATTTAAATATTTAAAATATTTTTATGAATAAAGGGGGTTGAAGACAATTTTGAGCACTGCTAGTTTTGAGTATTGCAAATCGGCTACAAAAAGTATCATACCTTCTATGTCATTTACGTGACGAACGAAAAGCATACGAAAAAACGGAATTTACCAAAAAGATTTGTCGCGCACAAACCACACGTTTTTCCGGGATAAAAAGTATCCTATGTCCATTTCCATGACTCAATATACATTCATACCAAATTTCATCAAAATCGGTGCTGTAGTTTGGTCGTGAAGAAGTGACAGACAGATAGACATAATTTCACATTTAGTAAAAATAATATTTGTAAAAACGCACGTGGTGAGCGCAGTTGATTCCGTCGGCGGTTTGAACACGTTGACTATCTCTATGACGGTTTGTGCGTCGTATGTTATCTGTAGCGGCCGAGCTAATACTTTTACCCGTTGGTCGCAGGAACCATCTGTTAAGAAATCCAGAATTATTATAAGAATTATAATATTTTTTTATTGCATAACAAACTACTGTTAATAGACTGTATTGAAACGCAGCCGCCAGAATTTACATAATTTTATGTTACCGACTGTGTCACTGAGGATATAACAGATAAACAATGGGGCAAATTGAAATGGAGCCGGTTGACGGACCTACGTCATTTGGTCGGAATATGTCAATTCCATGTAAATCGTGATACGTCGGCTGGGTTTGACATAACGTATATGTCATATCATAACCAATTTGCTTCAATTTGCAATCTGTATCTGTTTTACCTTCGCTGATAGTACATATTTCAAAAATCTAAAAAATTTATTCACAGGCGGACAGACGCAGTTAGGTCGTTTTAAAAACGCACAAGCGGGTTTATTTCTTCATTTTCACAACTAACGTAATCCGATCAACATAGATCCGCCACCTGGCACATGTTTTAAACTTAACATTTTCTATAGACTCATCAATGTAACACACATAAGCAAACAAATGAATTTGAATCTGCCTATAAATCGATTTCTTTTATGATTATCATTACTATACTGACCTAAAGGATTGGTTTCGAACACGACGTTGAGGAGATTAACGTCCTTAGTGATTTCTTTAGAGGTGACAAGTTGCGGTTCATAGTCACCCTGCTGCACGCCGCTCACCGTAAACGCTTGCATTGACACGTCCACTCTGCAACAAAAAAATACTGTCATGCTGAAAAATCGACTCAGGGGTTGGCAACAGTGTGTTTTATTTAAAACCTTTGTATGTATAGCAGCTGTTAATATTTCAAATTAATAGTTTTTCATCTCAATCGAAAGCAATAGGCTAGTTGCCCTTGTAAATAAAAAATAAAAACGTATATTATTATTATAGTTTTACTAAAAATAGCTAAATATATGTATTTCGTTAATATGATTACGATATAAATTTAAAATTGCCCTTTTTTAATATGTTTATCACGTGATCCGAAACGCTTCCCGCAATGGTAAGTCTATGACGTCACTAGATTGAAAACAAACCACGACAAAGGTGGTGTAAAATATTCATATTTTTAATTTTTTTATTATTAAATTCAGAAAGGGGTTTCAACAGTGAGTGTAATGAAAAGACAAGTAAAAATAAAAGTAGCTGTTTCTTTTGCGATTAGTGACGTCACATACATACATCCCATAATGGCGAACAGCGCTTTCGACAATATAACAGTTTAGCGAGGTTATTTTGAGAAAATAAAATAATCATTGAAAAGTGACAATCTTAGAAATAAATTCATCTACTTTTGCAAGAAGTGTCAAATACCCTATTGGCTAGCGGCTTAGGTGCGAGAAGATTTTGCAGCAACTTTGACGTTGCGGACGTGCAACACACAGCGCGAATGCGTCGTAGACGCGAAACTAGATGCAGCGTTCATGCTTTGAATAAACGTTGAATATCCGCCACGCCGTATTCGTCGCACCCATTGTGTAAAGACGTTATAAAAGTTGTCACTTGATTACAGGGTGTGACAAAATACATCAGGGCCGCACAAGCAAAGAAAAACACACCAGGGCCACGCGAGCAAAGAAAAATCTGTACCGGAGGGCGTTGGCGCCAGGCCGCTGGCGCATGTCGAGCTGTACGCAGTCGACACACGCACGCAGAACCTGCGCCGCGTCGCTGACGGCGAGCTGCAGGCGGTCGAGGCGGAAGTGGGACTCCACGGCGACGTAGCCGGCGGGAAGGTGGAGCGGGGCCGTGTTCTCCTGGTAGTCGATCGCGCGAAATAGTTTCTCCTTCTCTTCCGGTGTCATCGCTTTTTCGAACTGTTTCACTGTAATGTTAAGTAGAATTATTTTGAAGTGATAAGTAATAAAATTAGTTTTTAATGACACGAGCGAACGGGTCAAGTCAATTACAAGAATCAAAAGTGTGTAACTTTTA
Organism: Cyclargus thomasi; assembly: GCA_026546445.1. Lineage (NCBI taxonomy): Eukaryota > Metazoa > Arthropoda > Insecta > Lepidoptera > Lycaenidae > Cyclargus > Cyclargus thomasi. Next base: position 14,516 of record JAOTAV010030415.1, read on the forward strand.
ATGGGAAAAAATCAGAGAACGTACTAATATCATAATGAACACTGCTTCGGCACGAAAAGCCGGCTCGAACGGAGTGATACCACGGCCTCACAGAAAACTAGCGTTAAACGGCATTGTGCTGTATTTCGTTCAGTGAGTGAGTTTAACGGTGGCCCAAATTCCCTAATCCCCCTATCCCTATTTCCATCCCCTATTCTCTCATAAAGGCCGGCAACGCATTTGTGGCTCTTCGGATGTCACGACTCACGATTGTCTATGGGCGACGGCAGTTGCTTTCAATCAGGTAACCGGTCTGCTCGCGTGCCCCCCAAATTTCATTTAAAAAAAGTCTCCAAAGCTACCGAACCGATTTCGAAAATTCTTTTACTATTACAAAGCTACATATCAGAGTTGCTATAGTCATGATACTGTGGGTAAAAGCTAGTTATAAAGCGCACTCACTGATGGCGACGCCCTCGGATATATCTTCGTCCTTATTGGTACCTCCGTACCACCAGCCACTGAACCAACCACGAGACTTCTGCGCCTCCTGCTCTAACTTGCCTAGACGTTCCACCTGAAAACAGATTCGTCACTGTAAATATACATATTGAGTTCATATGTTTAGCAAGTAGCTGCATCATTTAAATCATTGTTAATGAAATTAAAACAATTGATAACATATTACATTACGCACTATGGAATTAAACTGTTTTACTATGAGAACTCAGCAAAGATTTCAATGTTCAGGATTAGCTATGTAGGCAAAAAATCCGTATAAAAGAATTGACTTACATCGAAAATATCAAAATGGTCCCAAACAATACTACAAAGACCCTAAATACTTTTGGTTTAGGAAAACATCATACTTCCAAAATTTTTATGAAATTTTCTAATACCACGCAAGCGCTATAGCTAATATTTAAAAATGGATTATTATCGACTCTAATTACCTCCAACTCAATCTTCTGCCTAATAACGACTAGGTTAAGTAGATCCAAATTCTTCTCAGCCTCATCAAGCAGACACTTTTGCTCGTTGGACACCTTGCCCTTACTGGTGAGTTTGCACTGGTACGCATTAGCGTAGTCCTTACATAGTTTCCTGTGGGACAGCATGTGAGTCCAGTCCCAGTTGCGTCGGCGTCTCTTCACCTCTTCCTCTAAAACGCTGGTGTAAGCGAATTTCCACCACTCCTTGTAATGCCCTCTATACGTGTTTAGGTTAGGGCGGTATTTCCTAAAAAAAACAAGTTGTTTCGTACAGAGCTATCACAACTTGCTTACGAGACTACAAATGAAACTTTGGCCCTTAACAAGCATGCTATCTCGCTCGGTCGGAAGATGTTCCTTTCAGGCGTCCAATCATACTTCCACAACGTATAACAATCAATAAAGAATTCATCATACCTATATGGAGTACCTTTGCTCATCCTATCCATCGAGTCAGCCAAGAGCATCATATCTTGATACTGACTTTTGGTCAGATTAACTGACAGCTGTTCCATATGCAAACTCAGTATGACCTTGGGCACCGAAAACTTTGGCGTGTCCCCTTCAGGCTTCGGGTTCAGTTTAAGCTTGGCAGTGGCGTTTATTGGACCCAGCACTGTGAAAAAAAATTACAATCAATACCTTAAGCTCATTTTGGAACGATACTCCGAAACCTTGTCAAGCTAACGAATTAGAATGCAGGGTCCTGCTCTAATAAACGTGAAATGACGTTGCTATAGTAGGACGGCAGCATTCGGTCGAGTCCAAAGACTTGAAATGTGCTGTTTAAGAGTAGCACTCTAGGTTACACAAAGAAACAACAACCAAAAACACTGTCTATATTAACATTAGTGTTAAGTCATTAAAAACAAATAGGTTACGGGTAAATTACTAATAATGTAACGTTTGTTCAGGTAAAATTACTATGTGGAGATATTTCTAAGACAAAAGGATTCAGCGTTTGCACTTTATTTTTTGTTTTGGCTTTAACTTTTACATATTTTAAATAGCGCAAATTTGTCGCTACTCATTTTGCTTGCTCGATCAATAAATATATTATAACTATAAGAAAGTTCAACTTACCGTACAAATATGAGTCCGGTTTTGACGATTTCGTTGCAATTTCGTTTTGTAATTTACTTTTTATATCCACTGACTCTTTCTTAGAATAAAGATCCGTTGTGGGATTCCAATACACTGCCAGACCTTCTAAGTCACATATCTGCAAAAAATTATGAAATACGTATTTACTCTCTATAAGCGCCCGGACCTTTGTATGACGGCCTCACAGAAGGAACAGAGTTGCCATTGTGCTTAAACTCCATTTGTGACGGTACTTGCTTTCCGTCAGATAATTAGACTGCATGCTCGCCGCATAATTTTATAAAAAAATTGTAAAAACTATAATATCTAATATAAAGCTGAAGAGTTTGTTTGTATGATCGCTCTAATCTCAGAAACTACTTTTTAAAATTATTTATATGTAGGCTACGCTACGACCAATAGGAGCCGAGCGAAAATTAAAAAATGTTGTAAAAACGGGGTAATTTATAAAATTTCACGCGGACGTAGTCGCGGCCAACAGCTAGTATAGCATATTCATATTGTAACGTATTAGAGAAGGACAGCTACATTTAAAAGTTCCCTAATATCTTAATAACTAGGTGGGCTTGAATCTAATTAACAATATATTATACTACAATTTTGCTGTTAATTTAAATGTATTGTAATTAATTCTGATGTCATACAATACATGGCAATGAATTAATTATATGTTACGCCTAGATTTCGTCACACTCATGACATTTGCATAGACCTCATCAACATTAGTACGCCGAAATAAAACTATACAATAAATAGAGAAACAAATTATACAAAAGCCATAGTTAATGAAAATTACAACGGCCTTTTAGGGAAAACGTCGTGAAACAACGCGACGCTTGTTTCGTCCCAACTCCCTATTGCATTATTCCTTCAATTTAGCCTATTCATTTATTTATTTATTCTTTATGTACATATATGGTTTTAAAGCTGGCTTAAAGTAGATATCGCAGTGGTAGTACATAGGTGTGCTTATATCTAGAAGAGATCTCTCCCAGCAGACCCACAGCAAGGCATGGAGGTATATGGACTAATTATAGATAGTACACAATAGAATAATATTATAACTAAATAAAACTAAACAAGACAAAATTATTCCCTCTTCAAAGGTCGGCAGCGCACTTGCTACACTTCTGTTGTGAACCCTCACCATAGGTGAAGGTAATTGTTTTGTATCAGAATACCCGTTTGTGCCCATCCAAATAAAGTTTCACTCACTTTGAATATCTTCGTGACCGCCTCTTGTATGACGGTTTGTTTCCAGTTCTCGTCGGTAGTATGTACGGAGAGATTGTGTAGTGTGATTCCGAAACTGAATGGCGCTTTAGGGTTAGTTATGCTGTCCTCATATCTGATGTGGATGTCCGTTATTTTCAGTTGGACATTTTTTATGATCTGCGTCACAAGTTTCTCGACGAATGTCTCGTCTAGTTTGTTATCTGAAATATAAAATGGATAGTCTTATCCAGTTCACGCTTCTTATACAGTTTTTATTCAAATATAATATATACCTATATATTTTTCAAATTAAGATAAAAATATTACATTTTTAAACAAGACTATGGCACAGCCAAAATTAGGTTAGATATGGCATTCAAATGCGAAGGAATTACTCTCGAACGATTATTTCGCAGTGACGTCAAATATTTTACAACTCGCTTTAAAACACGGAAAAGAAAGAGAAATTACTGTGGCTGAATATATTTTTTAACATTGAAAATATAACAACTATTCATCCAATTTTTATGCATGAGGTGTCACTAGTTTTTCAACAATGGACCAGGAAACACATCCTGTGTTTTGGCTTATTTGGACAGACATTAAGTATTAGCCTATAGTTAAGCACACTGCAAACATGTACACCAGTGGCTAGTGCAACATTATTCTACCTTTCTCTGCTTCCTTCTTCTTAGCTTCCTCCACCCTGGCCAGTTCCGACTGCTTGGCAGCCAGGGCCATCTTTTCTTCCTTTTCTGGATCATACTTGACTTCAGCTGATGGGTTGACGATCAGAAACAGCCTTTCAACAGTTGCTTCAACTGAAGCACCATATAAGTTCTTCCAGGGTATTTTAAGGACAAGTTTGCCTGAAATAACAATAATCCTTTTAATTTTATAATTAATGTGAGTTTTTTTGGATGTTTGTCCATCATTAGGCCTTAACTACTAAACAGGTTTTGTTGAAAATTGGCATACAGTTAGGGTGTTATTATAAGTGTTATTGATGAATAATAAGAAACCAAATAGTTTTGTAGTGTTTTTTATATTATTTTATATGAAGATAGTTATATCCAAGCATGATGAATCATAGGTTCTTATCACGAAAACTTGTTAGTACCTACGCTGAAAGATAAGAAAACACAACAAAGGATGTCTATTGTCTGTGTTGTATACAATTTATTATGAAAATGTTTACCATATTTTGAGTTTATCGTTGTTTACAACGGATTATTTTATGGCCCTACTGTGGCGTATTTTGGCGTTCCGTAGCTGCCCCATCATTGGGCCCCATCGTCTTAGGGGCGCTGTGGCGGTCAGGCCTTGAATAGCGGGTCAGTGCTGACTGCGGGGGGCGACAGCCCCGGGCAACCCCTGTGACCCTACCTACATTTTGTTTGTTAGGATTTCCACTTTGTGTCACGAAAAATGAAGTCTAAGAGTTATTTTATAGACTCTTCAATAAAGTAACACCTGACTTAGATAATAGGATACTTTTCCAATGAAATAATTTCTAAATGTTTCGCGCGAACAAAGTCGCGTTTAAAAGCTAGTTCTTTATATTAGCTTATTACACACTTACGACCAAAACATGAGTAACATAAAATTAAAACACGACACGCGAAACACATTAATAGGTCACCTGATAACGGAATAGTCGAAACAAGTGATCTTATTAACGTTATTAGTGAGGTCACATGGCGTCAAGGTTACAATTAGCAGCAATGGAAAACAGATTTGAGGGTGTGATGTGATTAGCACAGTTACACCATTGCAATTAGATTACACCAGTAGCCTTCTAATATGTGTGAAGATTTCCTTATTACTACTTGTTGCCAGCAACTACATCCATGTGAAACTTTATAAATTATCCCATTTTTACAACATTTTTTATTACTGCTTGGCTCCTATTGATTGCAGCATGATGTTACATAGCCTATAGCCTTCTTTGATTACATTGACAACCACAAAAATATATTTTTAATTCTGATTAGTAGTTTCTGAGTTTTGCGCATTCAACAAACAAAAAAATTCTACAGCTTTATAGCTTAGCAGTCCTAATGTTTATACAATGTTAGTTGTAGTTTAGGGTAGTTAAACCTAACTGAAAGGATAAAGTCTTGAATCATGATACCAATTTTTTTTTCAAACATTGATTTCTGATCAAAAATAGAATTTTTAACTATATTCTATCAAAGCAGATGTTAAAAGAAGAATATAATATTAGGTATTATATTGTATGGCATAATTATGTCTAACAAGCAACTCGTAAAATAGATTTCTGCAGTTACAGTAGCAAATAAAATACATATAAACAGTCTCTTAAAAGCAAATATATAATTTAAAAAAATGGAGATAAAAAAATCACCAATTTATGGGTGAATCAACTTTTTTTTGTACCGCAATTTCTGCCTTTACGAGTTTAAACCGTAATAATTACTAATTATT
>JAOTAV010030426.1:0-20249 GCA_026546445.1 Cyclargus thomasi
CTAGACTTTAGACTTGACGAAATATTGTAACGTTGCTGAAATTATTTGACTAAGAAAATTGATTTCCCGCCTTTACTCTACACTGGCCATGGTTATATAGCCGTAGCGCCATAAAAAAAAAGATGAAAGAGAAGACGTAACAAGTGAAGTTGTGAAACATTGTTTTTACGTTAAAGATTATTTATAACTTCTAAAACCTTGTAAATATGACTTTAAATAATATTAACGTTGGTGAATACATAATTATACAAAAACAAAATTATAAAAAACTCCATAAATTGAATAAACCGAATTCTGTTGTGAATATAGGAAAAGATTCAGTGAATTTGAGTAATATTATAGGTTATAAATATTTTTCAATATTTAAAATGGTCCCCAAAGGCACTAAGAATTCCAGGGAGTATAATTTACAGGTTGTAGATGAGACAGTTGCGCTCAAAGACGAAATACAATCAAAATCATCCGGGGCAGATAACAGAAACATATATGATGATGGTCGCTCACAAAAATTATCTGCAGATGAAATACAGGAACTCAAAAGTGACTTGAACAAAGCTTCTGAAATCGTCGAGACCCTCATAACAAACTCAAACACTTTTCACAACAAGACAGAATTTTCTCAGGAAAAATATTTAAAAAAGAAAGAGAAAAAATATTTTGAGTACATTCAAATATTGAGACCCAACCTTAGGCACATCGCTGAAATTATGTATAAGTTAGAGCCAACTAAGATACAGGGTATTAGAATAGACACATTATCACAGATCATTACAATGTCAAATGTAAGTAATGAGGGCAATCATTTACTCTATGATTCTGGATCAAATGGTCTGCTTGCAGCGGCGCTGTTGAGTGCGATAGGTCGAGAAGGCAGCAGTAAACTAATACACATGCATCCAGGAAACATGTCACAGAAGCAGGCATTATTGGCAATGAATTTTGATACAGAACAATTAAATAAATGCATCTCAGTTAATGTTTACTCAGCTCTCAGACAAGTTTATCAAGGCTGTGATGTAAATATGGGGACTGCTCCAACTAATGGACAAAGTGAGAATCCACTTAAAAGAAAAGCATCAGATAATGTATGTCTCGAAAATGCTAAGGTATCAAAACTTGACAATGCTGCTAACAGTGAAGGTAACAGTACTGAGGAGACGAAAGACTCTGCTCCTAAAAAACCAAAATGGCACTTTGATAACATGGCTGCAGCTGAAGTTTTAGAAAAAAAAGTTGACTCTTTAGTCATAGCATGTAAGGAGGACCCTGAGAATATATTTTTAGAGTTATTTACATTTGTCAAGCCGGGCAGACCATTTGTTGTGTATTACAATGTTGTGGAGCCTCTACAAAACTTGTACACAACATTAAAATGTCATAGTAATGTAGCAGCGTTGAAGATTACATGCAATTGGATGAGAAACTATCAGGTAATAGTTGTACATAACAAACCCAAAAGTTCTTAAATACTCATATTAATATTTAAAATTTATCTCTTACTTGAATTTTTTTATTTATGTGTCGATTTAATAACATTGATTATTATTTTTCAGATCTTACCTGAAAGGACACATCCAGAAGTGATGATGAATAACTCAAGTGGTTTTCTTTTAACTGGATACATTCTTAAATAGTACAATAATTATTAAATATTTTTTTCTTTTATTAACTGTCATTGCAACAATTTCAGTATATCTTTGTGAAAACACAAATATACTGTGTCTATGTCTCTGATATAGTGATCAATGCACAGTTCAAACCACGGGACTGATCAACAGGCTAAGGGGGCACTCAATAATTACGCAAGGTGTTTTATGGGGGAGAGGTGCAAGCTAAATCTCACCAAATCTCATTTAGGGGGAAAAGGGGGGCCCCCTAAGTGAGATTTATTCGTACAAAATATCAATTTTTTCGCAAAAACAAACCCTGGATGAAAGTTTGAATGAAAATATTATGTACTTCTAAAAACCGCAGACTAAAGCTAGGGTTAATGGTAATAATAAATAAAATACATTTTTATATGTTTAATCAAAGCATTGTATAAAAATTTCACGCTTAATAAATCTCAATAGTAACTCAATTTTCCTAACCAACCCAAGTCTAATATACTGTGACAATTCGTCTAAAGTCTCTGACTTGATTTTCGCAGAAAGGTACGCCGCTTAAGGCAGAGACTTTGTAGGGAATATAAATTATCAAGCAACTTGGAAATGTGTGAGAGTGATGCAGTGTTTGGCACCTAATACTGGTGTTCTAGTTAACGGCTTTTGTGGCGAAAAAGGGCGCTCGGATGCGCTTCATATTTCCATTCAACCTAAACAGGTTTACTTTAGTAACTTGGCAAAATAGTAATACCACTTAGCAAACGCCAGTTTGCTATTAGCGCATCCGAACTCGTCTTCCACCTATCATAGCCTATTGCAACAAGTACATCCCCTATGGCATATGAACCCCGCCATACTTAAATAACAATACTTATTTACATAATAAGTGGAAATAGTAGCTGAATCGACTCACCTTTAGCTATATAGAACATAGTATCAAAGCATCACTACATGAGGATTGCAGTAAAACTAATAATTTTTATGTGATATGCAAAATATATTATGAAAACTTTTCAATTTATAAGCATGTCTCTGTACATTCTATATTGACATCTCGTTAACTGAAAATGCAGTGCTTATAAAATACATTCTGTTCAAATTACATACTAAATAAATAATATGCACTAGATTTTATTAGCTCAAAGCTTGTCATAAATTAAAGCAACAACTATTCCTCTATTAAACCTCTCATATCATTTATTTAGATTATATAATATGTCATACATCTCTCTTCCCAAGCGGTAGACCCATTACGAAGCGTCGCAAAGTCTATAAAATAATTTATAAATAACATAAAAATATTTGTCATATTATCATCAATGCAGTAGTGGAGATCGCGTGTCATTTGATGAAATCAATAAATGCATTGAAGATTCAGCTGATCAAGTTCTAGTTAATACTACATTGGTTACAGCCATAAATAACTGGTTTCGTAAATACTTATTACAACTACATTTCTCTATAGATATTAAAGTAAACATAGAAAATAAATAAACGAATTCATTAAATGATTATTTTATGCACCTAAAAGAAGTTGATTAAATCCAGGACTAACATGGATACTGCTCACTATAATTTGACAATAAAAAAATTGAACACTTGGACGCGTGTGCAGTATCATGTTTTTTTTTTTAATTTACATAAACTATGGAATAACTTTGGTATTACTGGTGTTCTATGAAGGCGAGCTCGGCTGTGTCAAACAGCAAGGCGCCGTCGGTATATTAAGCAGTTTATCGCGCGTATTGTATGAGCAATTAGTGTACGTCACTGTTCACATTTCGCGCTATGACGAGTCGTCCTCGTACCACGTGCGGAAGTCACACATTTCATCGTAATCATCCTGCAACAACAAACAAAATAGTATGTATCAACATAACAATATTATCTTTATTAATTAAGAACACACAGTGTCCTTAATTAATAAAGAGGACACAGTCAGACCCAATATTCTATTCACAATATTTAATTTTGGCTGCATTCTTAGTTTAACTTTCAATCCCTACTTTTAACTCAACTCCTAGCCTATATGATTAACCCCAAAAAAAAAAACCAACCGCCATCCAAGCGTGGTCGAGCACGTCCTCAGCCGCGAATCGCAGCTCGGGCTGAGGACGGAGCATGTTGGCCACTAAGTCTATAGCCCCCGCCGACACTCGCTCCCAGTGTGGCGCGGGGAACTCGAGGCGTGCAGACAAGATTGCGTCGAACAGCCGCTCCTGGTCGCCGTCAGGGGACGAGAATGGAGGGAATCCGCACAGTAGGATGTACAAGATCACGCCCGCGGCCCACACGTCGATCTGGAATTTGTAAAATAGAATTAAATGATACCTAAAAATACATAATAATTATTATGAGGTGGGCTTGTTTGTCTTTCCTTCACGTCCTAACGAAGCAGCCAATCGACGTAATTTTTGGCATAGATTTAGTTAATAGGACAAAGAGTAATAAAGGCAACTTTAAGTCTTGGAAAAAAATCGTGTTTCTAAAGGAAAAGAATATTTAGATTTTACGCGGTTTCAAATACAACGCGAGCGAAGCCGCGGACAAAAGCTAGTTAAAAAAAAAATTATTGTCCGAGCTACATTAATTGCATAGGAAAGTAATTTTCTGTCTTCCCATAGCTTGGCATGGCGCAGCGGATAATCCAGATAATGGAACCCCAGTTACCAGCACAGACCCTGGGAGCAAAGTGATATATTTTTCAGATAGTACAGAACTTTGACCCCATGATCCATTAGCTCCTGCTATGTGGTAAGTTTTAATTAATTTAATGTTTTTAACATTAAATTAATTGGGCACATTCGAAATAACCTACTAGATTTGCGATTGCTTGTTAAGGCTTAAAAGCTAAGAATTAACGCCATACTGTTGACCCCATCCCAAAAAAAAAACCACCTTTAATAAGTCAAACAATAGCTTTATCTAACGAGTTTCTGCTCTGTCTTGGCTTTACATTATGCAATACAGAAACTTTTATATTACACATTATGCCATTAAAATAATACCTTTAGTCCGTATCCAGTCTCCAGTAGTATCTCCGGTGCGACGTAGGTGGGTGTTCCACACACAGCGTGGAGTGGTCGCCACACTTCCACCGCTAGACCAAAGTCAGCCAGCTTAAGACCCCTTATACTTCCGTCTGGACCCACTTCCACCTGTAATATTATAAAAATTTACATTTTATGAAAAAATCCAATTTGTCTCACATTAATCACATACATCTTTGAAGACTAAACATAAAATACTTAATTTTTTTGGAGTCTATAATGAGGCATACAATGAAATTGAGAGCAAAACTGTGTCATTTTCGTGTACAAATAATTTCTGGACATTTTATGTAACATAAGTACAATAAAGTAATGATAGAATTTACATAACATACAGATGAATGTCAATACTCGAAATGATTATAGATCCAGAGGTTTCCAAACTACAAATAATTTCCAAGTTCATAAGTATCTTTTCGAATTAGCTGTTTTTCGTATTTAAATAATAAAGTATGTAAGTAAGTAATATATTCTTACTTTAATTTAAAATTAGTTTTAATAAAATGCAGTTTAATAACCTCTGTGAAAATGAATGATTAGTGATGATCTTACCAATAAGTTTTCAGGTTTGATGTCTCGATGCACTATAGAAAGCGAGTGTAGGTATGCAATAGCTGATGTTAGGTGACCGATTAGCAAACGCGCTTGAGGTTCGGAAAATTTAGAAGCGGCTGCAATGCTATCAAATAGGTCGCCACCTAGAAAATAGTACAAAATAAAACAATCAAAAGGTGCAATAAGGTAACAAATGTATTTTAACAAATCGAGCAGACAAGTTAGAGTTTTAGAGTCTGATAGAATTATTAACAATTGAATGATTGATATTATTGACTTGTGTGATGTTACATGAATTAGGACTATTAACATTAGTTGTATTTTACACGTAAATAAAGCATTCAACTTACCGCTCACGAGTTCCATTATTAGGAACAACCATTCGGGGCTGTCTTGTTCTTCAACAAGAGAGACTATCCGGGGGTGACACAGCTTCCGCATCACTCGCACCTAACGTTAAAAAAAAATATTGTTCTCAGTTGCAATAATTAATTTACAGAGCAATTTATCATACGGTAGAAAGTTATGGAAACCAATTTTGTTTTTGGAGAGTAACAATTGATTAGTATTTAAACAAAATATGTTAAAGTATTGCAGCTAAATTTAAATGTGATAGCAATGTGTAGCTTGACAACGAGCGCTAAACTTCGCCTTGGGTATGAGCGTGGCGAGGCGGGGGAGGGTTGCCATGGTTACTGGCCGCGCTACTCTTTCAGTTGGCCACTGAACGGCGGTAGTGTTCTTACCTGTACCTCGCCCCGTACCACGTTTTTAAGGTGCGGTACAAAGGTTGTGGTCAAGCTATAGTACAAATTATTCTCTTATAGAAACGCTAATAACCAAGAGCTAGTAACAATATTTGAGTATGTGTTTGAGGCAAGCTGAAACCTTGCAATGTAAGTTAAATCTCCTATTATACTCCAATACGAAACTGTAGAAATGGCTAGTAAAAAGCGTGGCAAAAAAAAAACAATTAAACAAATTCCAAAAAATATACCTCGGAATCTAATTGTTTAGTGACGAAAAATCCGGCATTATAATTTCAAGTTGCCACAAATACATATTTTATAGTTTGCAAGCAGTTTTCGCAAACTATTTTTGCACGCGCCTGGCAATGTTAAAACACCCACTAAATCATCTGCCTTATCATTTTTTCTATTTTTAAATCGTCTGGCTTATAATTTTTTCAATTTTAAATATTTTACTACAACATATAAAAATACATGTTGTCACAAATATATTTTTGGAAAAAAAAAATTTTTTTGCTTAAGGTAAACAGTAGGCCCCGCTTCTCATCTGCCAAGTGCAGTGCCGTATTGGGGTGTAATTAGAGAGCTAAGATGACAAGGTTTCAACTTGCCTCAAATACCTAATCAAAATTTTCAAATAAGGATTTTTTCTGTAAAAAATATATTTAAGGCTAAAATAAGTCGCAAATGTGATTTTTTTAATAAACATTAGAAAAAAATATCTTACCTCAGCCTCCACATAATGCTCTTTGCCCTTGCACTTGGCTTTGTCAATGATTTTTAGAGCATACTCCTTGCCAGTACTTTTGTCCATACATATTCTTACTACGGCAAAGTTTCCATCTCCTGTAAGACACATTATTGTGGCTAACATCTTTTTTTAAGATCATAAAATATTATTGATTTTATTATGGTGTTACGAAATGAAAGATCATAAAAGAATATGTAGATATTTTAGCAATTTTTTTGTTGGGAATAAAGGTGAAACCGCCTCCGTTCGGCAATTCCATTAAACTGATGTTTGTAAAACAACAAATTAGCATTGTCAGTTCTTTAGAAAATGCAGTCCGGTGACGTGTCGGAGCCGCATAGTGCAGCGTAATGTTGTCTCACCCTAAGTGCATAATATCTATAGAAGATAATAAAAAGGCATAGACAATCAAAATTCCTTTTGACTACATAATATAATGCATACATACCGATAATTTTTCCGACATTATATTTAAGTCGGAGGGGTTGAGGGAGTAAGTTAGCTAATGGGGATTCCTCATTTTCTCCCGCTGCCGCATTCGCATCATTCTCTTTACGAGCAGCACCGCTAGCTTTAACAGGCATACGCGGCTTGGGTCCCGTTCTAAAATATTTATGGATGTTTATATTTCATTTTTACTTAGAAATCTACACTTCACTGAATTGTATCTTTTTTATCCATCCAAAATAAATTGATATGAAAGAAATCAAATTTATTAAACCGTCATTAAAACCAGTTCAAACATAAAACCAGTTTTTTAAAAGGATTCATTTTTGAGATATACAAAAAATTATTATAACTTTTTGAGGTTTGACGACCTCTGTGGCGCAGTGGTTGAGCGCTTTGGTAGCTCACGCCGGGGGTCACGGGTTCGAATCCAGCCGACGGAACAAAAAGTTTTTCAAAGTTCCTGGTGAATGGGTGTGTATTAAATATGTGTATTATATAATAAAAATCTTAAATATGTGTATAGTATAAAAGTATTAAATATATTTCCACTGGTATATATTAGCATGGGTCCAGATTGATGTGGTGTAATGCGTCTTTAGATATTATAGATTATAACTAAGGTTTACCTTGTGTTCCTAGTAACTGGATTGTATTTAGTTTTTCTATATTGCAAAACAGCTTTACTCTCTTCAAATTCTAATTCAAAGTCTTCTTGATTTACTCTGAAAATACAAAGTTAATTTTTGCTATACTATTAAAATGTTAAACAATAAATAGGCAGATAATTACTAATATACTATTTATCAGCTTTCCGATATATGCAGCACACGACCGCAAATGCAAAACAACTATAACAATTAGGTTATAGGTATATATATTTCAGAGATAAATCGACGACTAATAAAAAAGAGGCGAGACATATTCGACCAGGAAAGTCAGCAGTAGACTGACTACATAATAAACGGATGTATTTCAATGGGTATATTACTCTATACCAAAACAATAACATCCCATCTTTTTCTTCATCTAGCCTGACAGCTGATTGCAAGATATAAAAGGCAAAAAAAAAATGGTTATAGGTATTATTTTGGTTTACACAACTTTTTTTATCATTGGTCTATTAAATTTTTTTGTTTACATACAAACCTATATAGTATAAAGAACAAATGTATAGTATAAATTTTAAAACTAATTAAAAATGTAAAGTAATAATAAAAATTTAATACATGTTTTTATGAAAATCTTAAGTGTCTAATCTACTTTAACAACCATTAAAATATCACTTCAACTAGATAGATGTATCATGTGACTCATGCATGTATGAGTATGATATGTATGAATTATGTGAGAACTTTAGTAGTGAGTCATCAGTGCAAATGTCAAAATTAATCAATGAGACATGATTTGACACAAAATGAACCAATTGAAATAAGCATTCTTGACACTTCTACAAATTACTTTACATTTATCTCAATGTAGTGTGTGTCTAACATACCTTCTATATAAGTTAGCCTAAGTAGTTATTAAGGATAGTTATCAAACATAAAAGAAACAACATCTTCTCATTTAGTCTCTCCAAGCCTGCATGGCGACCCTGCTAGTGCTGCCTCATGGCAGCACTGAGCAGATGGTACAGAAATATTCAATATACTCCTGTGATTTAGAATAATAAAATTTTAAATTAAGAAATAAAAAATGTGACTGTAAGCAAACCTGTAAATATTAGCCCAGAGTCAAAGAGATGATATATGTCATGTGCTTTGCATGTGTTATATACTGTCCAAATTCGAGTACTAAAATTAGCTTTAACAATTTTACCTCTCATTTCCATAAGCAAAGAAGACATCCTCCTCTTCAAAGAACTGGTTTAAGGAAGTAACCGGAGTACCAGATTGTGTGAAAACTTTCCTTACACATCCTGTATCTAGTTTTATACATTCTGTGATAGCTGCTAAAGCGTGTTCCAGAGTTGGACTATTGCGTTTGTTCAATAGCAACCTGCAAACCTATTACAAAAAAAATATTATTAGAATTAAATTAGTGTTAGTAAATAATTATCTAATAATTATTTAATTCATAAGTTACTTATGCAAAAAACTATATACTCTTACTATTTAACTATAACTGAATATAGCATAATGATCACAATTACCTTGCGAGGTTTAACCCCATTCCTAAGAATAGTCACAATTCGTGGTCGGACTACATTGTCACCAGCGGGGCTTACTCTTGGTGACCCATTACCAGTAGTATTGCTACCATTAGTCTGAAACAATAATGTTTAATGTTAGAAATACAACCCTGTGATGCAACAAAATTGCTAGAATTTTAATTAAACAGGTTAATGAACTGTAAATACATAAAGATTTTATCATAAGTGTCATGCTTCAACTCATCTTTATTTTCTGGGTTATTATACCAAAAAAAATTTAATAACTGTAAATACATAAAGATTTTATCATAAGTGTCATGCTTCAACTCATCTTTATTCTCTGGGTTATTATACCAAAAAAAAGTTTAATTTAAATTTTCTGGAATTTGCACATTACAATAACATACAAACAGTGCATGTTAACAAGAAATAAATATTTATATTAATTTTGTTTCAGCAATGCTAAGGCCATTTGCTATGTTAAGTTTGTGCCCACATAGTTTACCAGCAAGATGTGCAACATTCAGCATACCTGTAAGTAACGAGACAGCCTGTTATTGGCTCTGGCTGGGGAGGGACTGGCGCTGTCACTGAGTGATTCCGGACCACTTAGCCTGAAGGATTGTGGTGTGGTAGCAGCTTCATAGTCCAAACGTTTAAATGGCTCACCAAATCCACTACACACATATGATTGCCCATCTTCTAAGTCATCCAAATTGCCTATCTGTAATATAAATAAATCAATGGTTTGATTACTACTCAAGGTATCAAATTATTTTGTGTACCTTTGTAATATAAACAATATATCTAGACACTAAACATGACAGATAAAAAGAGCAAGACCTCAATAGTTCAGATGGGACAAAGAGATTACCCTACAAATAATAAAAACGAAGCAAAGTAACTCCCATACTATTATCCCATATTACTGCTTTGTATTTGGTACTTTTTTAAACGGCATCTGTTATGTCCGTCATCAAATCCTAATCTCATCCATGGATGGCTCCCTAAACATTGAAAAATGTGTACCCAGGCATACATTTTTAATAAGCCTCATAGAACACATTTTTTTAAAATTTTTCATTAATTAATATTTGTATTTTTTTTGTGAACTCTACATATTTGTACCTTATGCTATTTGTAGAGGTGACCCCTTTAATGATAGGGTTTAAATAGTAACTAATGTCTCTTTGGACATTTCCATACAACAATGATTCATAGCAATCTAAATGGTAAATATTGAGTTGTTTACTTACTTTCTTACCCTCTAATGAGTATATTGTTCTTACACCACTAGGCAATGTAACATTGTCAACTAATACTCTTGTAAGATCTGCGGTTAAACTGTCAAATGACCTAAAATATTGAAAAAAGATAAAAAAAAATAATTCTTATGACATGTTGCATTGTACCTTCCTTTTAAAGTCTAAAAAAATACATACAAACTGCTTATTAAACCTAAATATTATTTTTAGTAGGGTAAATGGAAATGAGCCAAAGTGAAAGTATGCTACAATGTTTATATCGTGAACTATTAGTTTTTATACCTGTATCGTTCAGGTAATACGGGTATTGTAACTCCCGAGTAGAATTTATCGCCGTTTCGAAAGAATCTTATTCGCTTTGCTTTGCGTGCTGGTTGCGATCGCACAATTACGTTACGTCGATTAGTCCTAGTTTTCATTATTTCCATATCGCTCAAATCCTTTTCTAGGTCACAAGCAGAGCTAGAGCGACTCCCACTTCTGCTCAAATTATTCTCCATCCTGTAAATGAAAGTTATGACAAAGTTACACATTGATAACGGATGGAGTAACACAAACCTTTGGTGCATATCACACATACTTTATTATAAGTAAGTATCCTCCCAAGATGAAATATTGCCCAACTAGTGATGACGGAACACTCAAATATTTACTATTTTAGGCATTGTAGACAATATTGTAATTTTTACACAAAATAGTAAACTAAATGACTGACTTCTTGAAACACGGAAATCATCGGGAATCAGCGCAACGACAGATGAAACAATACACAGATAAATTAAATTTGGTTTATGGATAGAGAAAAGTAAAAAAAGATATGTAGATGTCAAAATTGAAAAAATATAAATGAGGCCAGCTGTCTACGCATGGTTAAAAGTAAAACCACAGAATACTTATGGATAATATAATTTTGTCAAAACGTATTATTATTTATTGCATTGTATTTTAGAACAAACATTATCCATTATGATAAATAAAATCCATTTTTTCTGATGACCTATACTCTCGTCAAAGTTTGCGCTTTTTAACTAGATTATAGATCGCCCTAATCAGTTGCATATTATTCTATCATAATAATATTTTAATGTCTTTTAAATTATTATTTTACAAATGACTTTAATAATTAAAATTAATCTCATTAAGGCAGTGCGTTGTAATAACTAAAAAGCATTATAATTTTACAAATTAAATTAAAAGATTAAGTTGTTACATTTTAAGGCTGACAACATTGCAAACAGGTGACGCATTTATCAATTTCGTTTTGTGTCAAAATTATTGCAGACAAAGAGTGATTATTATTTTTCTAGTATTTTGCCCTATTTAGTGTAAATTTCTTTTCAAAATGTCTTCAAGGAAAAAGGTTTTGTTAAAAGTAATAATCCTGGGTGATAGTGGCGTCGGGAAGACATCACTCATGAATCAGTTTGTGAACAAAAAATTTTCCAATCAGTACAAAGCAACAATAGGGGCTGATTTTCTCACAAAAGAAGTCCTCGTTGATGATAGAATCGTCACAATGCAGATTTGGGATACCGCAGGACAGGAGAGATTTCAGTCTTTGGGAGTTGCATTCTATCGTGGGGCGGACTGTTGCGTATTAGTGTTTGACGTAACTGCCCCCAACACATTCAAGTCCTTGGAGAGTTGGAGAGACGAATTCTTGATACAAGCGTCGCCACGCGATCCTGACAACTTCCCGTTTGTTATATTAGGGAATAAGGTCGACTTGGAGAACCGTGCGGTTTCTGCTAAACGCGCCCAGCAATGGTGTCAGAGTAAAAATGATATACCTTATTTTGAGACTAGTGCCAAAGAAGCGGTAAACGTCGAGCTAGCTTTTCAGACCATTGCACGCAACGCCTTAGCCCAGGAGACTGAAGCGGAGCTTTACAACGAGTTCCCCGATCAGATCAAACTAAACGCCAATGACAACGGCCGTAACAGAGATGGAGACAACTGTGCATGCTAAGTGGTAAACTGATCACTCAATATTGGCAATATACTAGTATATCTTTATTGTATAAAAACTAATTACGATAGAAAGTAATTTGTATTTTATGATTTTTATACCATAAAATGTAAAAAATGTATAGATATAATACAAATTTTGTCTGTTTATTGGTTTGATTGATATGCACATGCAATGTTTTTGTATTTTTAAAATGCAAGTGCAGCTACCTGATGGTTCACTTAGCCTAAAGTATATAAGTACAATTATCTGCCCAGTTACAACAAGCTACTACAAGGAAATGACTAACATTAACCTACTTTACATAATCATTTAATGTTTGAGAAGATAAATTCTGCAATCAAAACAAAGCATTATATTATAATAACATATTATTTTACTTTAATGATAACAGCTAAGTAAACTTTTTGTGTGTTTAAAAGTGTAATTTGAATCATCAACACCCTGTTAGAAAATAAACCTTTGGATTGACATGCTAAGTATGTAATGTTCAATAAACATAGTACTTATTTATGATTTCTAATGATAGCTTCAGAAACATACCAATCAATCATGTTATCTTGCATTAATGTATTTAAAGGTTATTTTAATCATTCCTGTGTATTAAGTTATTTAATGTTCATTTAACTCTATTCAATAATAATAATTATTTCTCTTAATGGTATATCTATGTACAGATCTTATTGTAAAAATATATTATTGGTTTTTATTCAGTAGAGGTGGTTCCTGATTAGATGTTATTATAATCAGACAGTGGATATTTCCCAGTAAAAGGGAGAATGAGAGGACTCTCTAACCTCCTTAAAAATAAAATAAAATTGTACTACTGAAACACATCTAAAATTTAATTGTCATGGTTACATTCACAATAATCTGGGACCTTATAATTGAAATACTTTAATATGTATGTTTTGACACAAAATATCTTATAACTATTTCTGTGTATATTTGGAATTACATTATTAGTTGTAAGTAGTTAAAAGTTTTAGACTATAACTCAATCATGTTGATAAATAAGATTATGTTACAGAATGCAAAGGGAATGTGTATAACATTAAAGAACTGTGTGTTATTAACTTTTCCCACTCAACTCAGATTTGTTAACTTTGTAAGTAATCAATAGTTGAAGTTGTAGGTCTTTTGAAACAAGTGAAGTAGTCATTTGTCATTTCTATACAAATAACTTTGTTGTTGTCAATAGTTGTTTGTATAGAAATTACAAATTTTTGTTAGGGGTTAACAACAGCTACTGCCTAGATTGGGCATAAACATTATAGGCATGCTATACCTATATCTGCAAAAGTTGTTGAATCTGAGTGGAATTTTGCATTACGAATCAGGGCCCTGTTTAGAGTTCCAACGTTGGGCTGTGATTATTTACATTGGCAAATCCTGCTGAATCTAATAAAAATCAGGCTAATGCTGAAATAGCTTTATTTAATTTAGTTTATATTATATGTTATACAGATTAGCACTACAAAGTTTAATATGAAGGTCAAGATAGACAGATGAGGTCATCACCCAGGTACTACCAAGCAAGCAATGGCAGCTTAGCCACAATATGTATAAGGGGCATAGCATGCTGATTTTCAATTTTTTAATAACAAAATGTGGACAGAATAATTTGTGTGTTGACAGTAATAATAATATATTATATAATAATTGGTAAATGCATTGTTCAAATAGTGATATTATCACCCGAAAAAAAATTGCCATTTAAATATTTAAAGAGAAAATACATATATGCTTTAAGTTTAGAGAAAAAAAAACATTTTAAAATATTTTGGTTTATTTGGTGTTTTTTACCATTGTTTGTATTCCATCAATTAATATTAAACAATAAGTTCTAGTTTAATAATGAGGTGAATACATCATATTTGCTGTAATGATGGTTGCTTCTGATTTTATATTAATAAAAATAAAATATATATATAATTTTTTTTTTTCTTTACAAATCTTAAATACAAGGATGATACCTATCTCTATGGGCAACAATCAGATTGTGAGCTGTTAGACTTTAGGGCTTTTGTATATCAAGTAAAAAAAGGACAAGATTAGTAACATCAGCTAGCCGCTGGATATGCATCATGTTTTTACCTAAGGAGAAATGTTTTGGAGTGTCTGAATATGTAAAATTTATTTAATAGATGACCGTTGCTGCTAGGGTTACCATATCTACTGTTTGGACTGAGATCTCAGAAATTTTTACCTTTTCTCAGGCTTGGGGCCGGACTTGGCGAATCAAAAAATAATTTTGACTTCAATATTAAAAAATAGGCTTTTAATATTGAAGTCAAAATGGAGTACATTTTAAAGATTTAAGGCTTAAAAATAAAAATAATATATCTTTTATAATGGTTTGCTAAAAAAATTCTGCAAAAAATCTCAGGATTTTTTGATGGAAATCAGGAGTTTTGATTTTTTTTTCATCCGGTAACCGTAGTTGCTGTCCTTTTTTCCTGGAAATAAAATCCTACGTCCTCTATCGGAAGATATATAGAACATTCTAATAAGTACCACTAACTGTTTTAGGTAGTAAAAACTATAATTGTGTCTTAATTTTTACGTGAGCTGTCGCCTGTGGGCTGTGACTGATGAGCCATTTAACTTTATTTTGGAATTAGCCAGTTTTATGGATAAACTCATCAATATGCTGTAAAATGACCGTGCTGTCGTATTACATAAGAGTAGGTACTGAAATCTAAAATATAATAATTTATTTTCATACACAACATTTCTGCAACCAACAGCTCTGGCCCCCACGCTAGCCGAAGCTTTTCTCAGCCCTGAGATAAACAATATTGACGGATAGCATCTTAAATAAATAGAGCGCTTCTGATGTTGCGAGTGCCAATAAGCGACGGTACTTGCTTTCCATTAGGTAGCTCGTTTGATCGATTACCATCTAATTTTATAAAAATTACCCTGCTTACCTATTCCTATTCACCTTTCCGGGAAGATATTCCTACTTACTAGCATATTATCTTGAATAAGATAGGAACTAAGAAGAATAGTACTAACTAGGTAACAACAAGAGATTTATAGACAAAAATACGGCATTACTAGCTGTTCGAGAACCGATGTTTTACAGCGTAATATGAAACATCGGAAATTCTTTTGCGGTCGTATGTCATGTCTGGGTGATCAGTCCCTTGCTAATTGAGCGCCACGAGTCATTCATACGTCATACGTACATAGTAAATTAGTACTGCGTATACACCGACGGAAACCTGAGCGTTGGCAATACTCCCATGCCGTGCCTCTACCGCCTGCTAATATTTTTAGTAGCCAATGCTTCAGTGTGCACGTAGCCGAAAAATTCGGACTACGTACGTTCGAAGACGTACGTAGTATACCACATTTGAACTTTATCACCGAGAAGTAAAGTCGAAACGTGCTAAACCGTATGGTCTACGACTGTACAGAGCAGTTCGGAGTTATGTCACATGGTAGACTCCCTTATGCTGAAGGCATAAGGTTCACTATCTGAAATTTCAGAGCATATCTGAATCTGTAGGTGCTGTGTAAGCGCATGCGTTCTGTAGAGGCGGAGGGAGGGGCGACGAAGCTCTAGTGTTTCAGCGTTCAGTCGCTCGCGTTGGTCAGTCTCGTTTGTGACATGAGAGGCCGCGATTGTACACATTCCACACGGTGCTTCGAGCAATGCATCACAATGAACAGCCGCCTGGGATCGCATGCAACGGTAAGTGTATAGACAGTAATGGAGAACCTGGTTTGGCAGTTTTACCATTGTTTACACGATCTAGAAAAGCGTAGATACAAAAAGATGAACAGGTAGCCTGTATATCACGCTCCCGGTCTCCATAAACATTTCCTATACCATCGTCCATAGTATCTTTCAAACGATAAATTCATAGTTATTACTATCAATTAATATAGCACGCGCGTAATCAACACTTAATTAAAAATATATATATCCACAGCCGAACATATAACCTACTCTTTTTGGAAGATTTTGGAATCTTTATTGTAATCGTACTTGAGAATAACAAGAATATTACGCTAATAAAGCAATAAATTAAAATAATTGAAGGGCTAAGTATATTTTTACATAAATAAAATTAAACCAATTATAAACTCTTCGAAACACTATTCTAATCTGAAACTCTATATGAAAACAAATTAAAAACATTTTTATATATTACAATTGAAATAACACAATATATCAAATTGCATACAAAAACAAGTCCTCTCAAGACAGTTCATGACTTAATGCTACGTGGCATACATCACCACTAAAGCAGAAAGGAGAGACAGAAAATGTCTCTACGGCAAAATGCCGGCCGGCGCGGTCACGAATCACAACCTTATTATAACTGATAAATCCTTACTTCCTTACCAATATTGTATATGTGTAAGTGAGTTTGTTTGTCATTCCTTCACGCCTAAGCGAAGCAACCGATTGACTTGATTTTTTGCATACACTAATTTGAAAGGATAGAGAGCAACATACTTTCGGTAAAACATCATGTTCCGATAAACTTCGTACTAACCAATTTTCAAATTCCACACGAGCGAACATTATATTTACATTGGCTTATCTAGACCAATTTTTTATGGGGGGCGGGGGGTACTGAGCCCCTTTTAACTTAAGCTTAGTAATTAGTATCTACACTATCTGTGGTTTTTGGGCAATAACATAAAAAAAATTAGAAACTACACGATACCAGCAACTCCGTTGTGCCAAAATTCGTTTATCGCGCGGGAACCATACATTTTTCCGGCATATTAAGTACTCGCCAGATCATTCGGGAGTGGGCACCAGAACATTCTGGGTTAGGCAAAGCCCACCCGGCCCCCACAGCTGGCTACATAATGCAGAACTGAAACAGAAGAAGGTTTCGCCAGACAAATAATTAAATTGTTACCGATCTTAGACACCCCAATTATGATAGGGAGCTAAAAGATATACAGAAAATAAAAATATAACAGAAAACAAAAAATTTCCGATTCCTGTTGAGAAATATATACCTATATGTTATAGATAGAGATATTTAAGTTTTCTACCCATCTCTTTCACTCAAAGCGTTATTTAGATTTATTTAAAGAAAGAAAAAAAATCATGCATATTCCCAATTATAATGCAAGTACTTACCTAATAATACAATGAAAGTGGGTAGGTATCCTAACGAAGTGTTACATTTACCAAAGCATTGCCTGTTGTAACTTGTAAGCTGATTTTCTGTCTGGCTATGAATACATTTCAAATATTATCGTTATTGGTATACAGTTTACAAAAAAATATAGTATAATCTACTTTATTATAGAGATCTACGTTGTCTATTAGAAACGTATTAAGTATACTCGTATATAGCGTCAAATTTAACGCAACGCATCAAGGTTCTTCTAAATAATTAATCTTCTATTAAATATTGATCCCATGTTTTTTTACATACTTTCTTACCTTATTAGTTATTTTAATTGCTCTCTCGTAAGAGCAGCGTACTAGGAAAGTAAGGTGTATGGCCATGTATGTAGTAGCTTTGATTTTTTCTAGGATCTTTTATGAAATACGCGAGTACGTTTTACTATATGATGCTTGCAAACTCTGTTGCACCAAAATTTGTTTATCGCGCGGGAAACTTACATTTTACCGGGATAAAAATTATCCTGTGTCTTTTCCTGGGTATCAAAATATCTCCAAACCGAATTTCGACAAAAGCCGTTCAGCAATTTGGGTGCAAAGAGTTAACAGACTGACAGACATACACACTTTCGAATTTATAATATTTGTAAATCGTATGACAAAAGAAATTAAAAAGAATATAACAATTTCGTGCTTCATGTTTGTTTCTTTAATAAAATTATAGGCATTTAAATGTGTAATGACATTTTCTGTCAGACACTAGAGCTGAAGATGATACTGATAGTAAAAAAAATCGTCGTCAGTAGAATAAATTGTACTCTATCTTCAATAAAATGTTATACAGATAATTGTCTCCTAATATTCGAAGCTCTTACACAGCTTCTTTAAATTGAAAGTAATTGTGAACGAGAATCATGACCGAGAGGCGCCTCAAATTGATATCAAAAATATATTTGCGTTGACTTTGTACTGACAAACTGTTTGCTTTATGATTATGATACATCAGTGCGGCCAATGTTTTTTTTAATTTGAGGGCCTCTTTTACCACCCTAAAGTGTCGAGTAGCTTATACTCACCGGTTAAAGTCACCGGTAACTACATGCTTCAATTTCACAACCCTCGAATAACACTAATCATATGATTAAACTGTCAAGTTACCTGCTTATAAAAATACTTGTAAGTTTTACTTGCCAATTAACGTTACTTAATAAGTAACTACTCAATACTTTACTTGGAGATTGTGAAAGAGGTGCTTATAGTTATTTTGAAAAAGTGAACTCCTGGATCTTAGTAGTTAATTTTTTTTTAACTGAATATATTGTGCGTTTGCGCACGAATTATCGGCTTTTCACTATGTGCGGTCGTGAGGCAACTTATTATTCGAAAATGAGTAAAAGTTTAAAAATATACTCGATTAATTAAAAAATGGTGTTAAATATGTATAGTAATAGTTTTTTTATCTCACTGCGCGCGTTCTATCTATTTTCTTACATCCCATTTCTCTTTATAGGGCTGCTGCAAAAGATTTTTTAGAAATAAGCAGTTCTTTGTGTCGTTTTAATGTCTCTTGTGCACAATAAATTGTTGAATAAATAAATGGTTAACACGTTTCTAGACGGTGCTACAAGATGTTTAAAAACAGAACAACGTTTATGCCGGTGTAAACTTAGATTGTATCAGAAACATCGCGATTGCAATATACACCATTGTATGATTATGGGTTAAATTCCTTTACCCATTGGATAAAATTAAAATATTTAATAATAAATAACATCCATAGAGTAGATACAAAATGGAGAAACCATTTTGGTTCCGTAGGTAGCCCGTAGCTAACTCGTAGCGCAGCCTACGAGTTTTTAACTCCCATCCGACAAATAAAATACAATGATATTGCAATTTCAACAATCAACACTTCTGTGTGTCTGTCTGTGTGTTTCTTTGTAAGTTACTCCGTGGCATCGTATCATCAGGAATGCAATAGTAAAATTAAAAGTATTTTTTTTTAATATGACCTCATATTTTTTACTGAAGCAGACTGACCGAACCACTCTTACCGAAACGCTATTTTGAGGGATGATTCTAATAAAGAAAATAGTTATTGTTTAGCTATTTCTTCAGGTTCTGAAACCATAGAAATGTGTGATATGCATATCATTTAATTAGGCATGCGGTCCTACACTTGTTAACATAGCATCGTGTGTGTGACGATCTTGGGCAGGCGGCCAAAATGTACAAAAATCTATCATAGCCAAAATATACAATCGTTTATATAAACCAAAAATATACTAGGTATATTATATTATTATTAATCACTGAACTAATTTTGTCGTGTTAAATTGTTCTCACAGGAGTTGTACGTTATGCTTTAAAAATTCTCCTGTCACTTAGCTTTCACCACCAAATTTTTTAAAACGGCTTTACTGATTTTTTTTGCGAGATATAATTCCACATTCAGTAGGCCTGACATTTTAATATCGGCTAAAATCTAGTTTTTAAACCCGTTATAGCTTAAGTCTTGACCCAGTGGCGTAACTATACCGTTCGAGGCCCGTGGCAAATTCGTTTTCGTTCCACTATGTCAAACCAATAAAAAAACA
>JAOTAV010030437.1:0-20249 GCA_026546445.1 Cyclargus thomasi
TTCCCGCCTTTACTTGACACTGGCCATGGTTATAGCCAAGCGCCATATAAATAAATAAATAAATAAATAAAATAAAAGAAGAAGAAGTAGAAGTTAGTTTTGAGGTTATTAACTTAATCATTTTATTATATTTTTTACTATTTTTCAACTAATTTTAATTTAGACTATGATAAAATACTAGTTTTGTATATCCTGAAGCAATATTATAGGTTGCCGATTATCCAAATTTTACCTTTTTAGATACCAATAATTACAATGTTGCCTACAAGAAACACAGCTTTGATTTCAAATTTTAAAAGATGTATGTCTTCAAGTCCAGCTGAATTTGTGAATAGAAACCCTCGGAATTTGGAGCGTATGCGTATCGCTCGTAAGCCAGATGGTTATCATTTGGAAAAACCAGGACGAAAATTTTGGCACAAGTAGGTATTACTTTGACAATTCTTGTGTATTATTGAAATCTTTGCTATTTATTTGATAGTCTCATATTGCTAATTGACTTTCAGACTTGTGCTAACACCAAGCAACAGGACCATCAAAGCCGAAGTCATACACTTTATCAATGGTCCGGTGATTACTGCTCAAACATCAGAATGGGCTATCCGGAGCCAACTGTACAGCATCACAGATACATGTGCTTATATGAACTTGGGCAGAGTGTTTGCTCAAAGATGCTTAGAGAGTGGAATTACAGAAATGTTTTGCGACATGGAAGCCAAAGAGGGTGGAAAAGTAGACATTTTCCTTAAAGAGTTAGTCAAAGGAGGTGTGAGATTACAGGAAATGGATGTCTACAAGAACCCCTACCCAACAGACCAATTTAGGCCAGAAAAACCTTGGGAAGTCACTGAAGAATAATATTTCAATTAGCTTTGTAAGATAATTTATAAATAAATATGCTTAGTGTCTAGATAACTTTTAATATTATTTTTTGCACCCCAAGATGTTATCTGCTATTAATTTTTTTTATTTAATATTTCCCACAGTAAGAAGTAACCTAATACTAATACCACAAGTTAGTATTTAATGTATGTATATATCAGCAAATTCCATACCAAGTTTTAAAAAAGTTATAGTAGTGTTAGAGTTATAAACATCCATACATTTGTTATAATTGGGATTTGGGATAGGATTTAAACTCCAGGATACTTTGAACATCAGGATTTCATTCTTCGTTTGTAATTTCGCTTCAAAAATTTCGAATTCGAAATCAAAAATGTTATCAATATTCCGAGTACAAAATTTACATCATTTTTGCATTTTATTTGTATGTATTTGCCATTTTTTTGTAAATTCAGAAAAAAAAACAATTATAGTTCCGGTCAACCACATAACAAATAATAATAAAGTTCATTATTTAATGCCAAATTATGCATATATAACTAAATCAATATTTATTTATATACTTGCAGCAATTAATAAAAACATAAATATGTCATGCTCAAAAATACATCTTTTAAATATTGCTCAGATGACTTGTCTGAAAATGGCGGAAAACAATGGCGTCTATATCTTTTTTCTAAACGTATGACTAGATAAATATACGGTTGTCTCTTTCTTTCTAATGCAAAATCTCGTATGTGCTGAGGAACGCTTTGTGATCGATATGTCCACGTGACCTGTCGTAATGTCGAAATTTCTCAACTGGATTCAACAGTCCAAACAGGTCGCGTAATTGCGAATGCAAAATGTTGAGATATTCGTGTGACTTTAAAATTATTAATATTTGTGGTTAAGTTTCTGTGTTTGTTAAAATGCCTGCGTCAATTGGTGTTAACTTGCGCGTCACTGGCCACTGCAGCCAAGGCGGGAGAAAATATATGGAGGACTTGTTTTCTGTAGCGTATCAACAAACTGAGGATGAAAGGGACTTAGAATATGCCTTTTTCGGGATATACGACGGGCACGGTGGAGGTGAAGCTGCTGCCTTCGCCAAAGAACATTTGATGGGTTCTATTGTCAAACAGAGGCAGTTTTGGTCGGACAATGATGAGGATGTTCTAAAAGCCATTCGCAATGGTTACATGTTGACCCATTTGAATATGTGGAAAGAAGTAGGTAAATATCGAACCGAATGAAAGGATTTCAACTTCTTTTATTCCTACTTTGCGCGTTCTTGGGCGAACGAGTTATGGTTAAGAATAATGTGCTTGACCTTGCAGTAATTGTATAGGTGTTGGTTAGTTTTTGTCTAAAGATTTGGCATTGAAATGCTAAAAAATTCTTAGGCTGACTTTATTGCAAGTTTTTATTCACATTGTTGCACAATTTTTGGGTGTCTCCCACGACTTGCAAAGTGAAAGCTGTTCTACCAGTTTGGTGGCTATCACTTAAATTTGGTCTTCCATAAAAAACTCGTAAAGTAAAAGAATGATTTCAGTTTGTGATAGTGCGCAAACATGTATAGCTGTTTTACTTACAAAACAATCACTGCTTACTAACAATTTCTAAATTTATTCTGAGAAGTCACAATAAAATTTGTGTTTATGCTTCAATTGTTTCATTTTTCCAATTAACTTTTGGTGTTAAAATAAAAAACAAGTTAATACTTTCATGATAAGCACACATTGTAATTATAAAAAAAAGTTACATATATACGGTCAAATTGTGAAACCACAAGAGAAGTCGGCTAAAAATTAAAAGTGATAAATGTTTGTTTCCAGAAAAATGGCCAAAAACTGTAACCGGATTGCCAAGTACAGCAGGAACTACAGCTAGCGTAGCTTTTATAAGAAGAGGAAAGATTTATATTGGTCATGTCGGAGACTCTGCTATTGTGCTTGGTTATCAGAAAGATGGTAATTATGATCAAAATGATTAATGTTTTATAATCAGTCTTAAGTGTGGTAATGTTTCATAATCTCTTTTCTAATTGAATTTCAAATTTGATAACCTCCGTCACTCAGTGAGCAAGCTAATGAGTTGTGGGTTTGAATCCCGTCAACGGAAGAAAAAGTTTTTAAATTTTCCTGGGTCTTGAATGTGTATTAAATATATGTATGTGATAAAAAAAATATTAAACAGGTAATGTATTGTATTTAATGAATTGAACAAATTTCCTTATTGAATAAAAGTCATTCATGTACTAAGCATAAATAATAATAAATTGTTTATTGCCATCAAAAAATTAATTACAATTGAAAAAAAAAACATTATGAAATATTACATACATAAGTTCTTTATTTATTTATTATAGGGGTGGTCCCCTACACTACTACAAAAAATTCTTGTGTTGTTGGGGTTACCTGCCAATTTATGTCTTATTATCTGTACTCTCTATATAATATTATGAAGACATCAGAAACTAACAATTCATATTATGATGAGAATATAAGAAAAGACATATAAAATTTTATTTCAACCTAATGAACTCTATTATAACATATTACTAATCCATTGCAGAGTCCATAGATATTATTTATACTATCTAGACACGCCGAAAAATGTTGTACCCCTTTTTATGAAAGACACATTGATATAAAAGCATGAAATTTCTCCCAGTTACAGTTGATATGGAAAAGGGACATGGAATATCAATACTATTAAAATATGCTTTAATTTTACATATTTATTATAAACAAAATGCTATGCATACTACAATATTTTTTTTGACACAATAATTATATGAGAAATACTCTTCGTCTATGGTTGAAGTTTGAATTTTTTAAAATAAAATTTAATTGCCTCGTTTAAGTTTGGCTTAGGTAGCAAGGCTTTTATGCCAAATTAAAGTATGTGATTGAATTGAGTAACTTTTATGGTCGAAATCTGGCCACAGGGCAGCCTCTAGATATTATTAACTTAATTATTTTACAGGTTGCGACGAATGGGCGGCTAAACCGCTCACTTTGGATCACAAACCAGAATCAGCACAGGAAATTGATCGTATTCAAAAGTGTGGTGGTAAAGTTGTATCCAAAGCTGGGGTCCCGAGGGTTGTTTGGAACAGACCAAGGCTAGAGCACAAAGGACCAATCAAAAAGAACGCCCCCATAGATGAAATACCTTTTCTAGCGGTCGCACGATCGCTTGGCGATCTCTGGAGCTACAACCCACAAAACGATGAGTTCATTGTCAGCCCTGATCCAGACGTTGGAGTGTTGACTATTGATCCCACCAAGTTTAGGTATGAAGTGTTTGTAATAACTTATGCAATTGGTATTTTTATTAAAATTGCAGGGATAAAAAGTAGCCATGAGAATGAAGGTTGAATGTTCATAATTATTAGCTGTCTTAGAAGATAAAAGTGCTTTATGGAGGCTATCCCTATCACTATTTGCTTAAGATCCTTAAAGCATATTATCATGTCAAATTAGCTCAAACTCACCTTTATGATATTAGCACGATAGATAGAAGAAATCGGTAACCTTAGAAGTTTTTTCGAAGTTAATATAATTGGCATATTGGCCAGCGTGCGCCGTGACTCCGCATTGCTGTGCAGTTTGCATGCTTACAGCCACAGTTTGTTTGAAGTTTGTTACATTTGTGTATAGTATTTAGATTGAATTTTTTCCAGGTATTTACTACTCTTCGAAAACAATAAGATAACCTCTACTACAACTGTTTGATCCATGTGAAACACAGAATTAATTATACGCAATGAAAATATTTCTAACTACTATACTTACTTTCCAGGTGTCTTATTTTTGGAACAGATGGACTATGGAATATGATATCCCC
The DNA here is from genome assembly GCA_026546445.1 of Cyclargus thomasi. Classification (NCBI taxonomy): domain Eukaryota; kingdom Metazoa; phylum Arthropoda; class Insecta; order Lepidoptera; family Lycaenidae; genus Cyclargus; species Cyclargus thomasi. Next base: position 4,681 of record JAOTAV010030437.1, read on the forward strand.
AGAAAGTGCTGTAAATTTGGTTCAAGCAACTGAAAAGCACAATGAAGCAGCATTAGTAGGAGGGAATGCTAACCAGCCTCGGGACTGGTTGAACCCATCCAAAAGCTTGGTGGATCATGCTTTAGAGAGGTATGTGAAATCTGTACAATAACAATAAAATCATCTAAAGAGCCATCTGCAACATGATTATCTTAAATTTTTCTTCATTTACTTTTCAGGTGGTCGAATACCAGAATGAGGGCAGACAACACTTCTGTTGTAACACTTATGTTAGATCCACCTGGACCACCAAGAGCCACCGTACTCCTTTCTAGGTCTAGTGCTCAAAAAACTCCTACGGCAGTTCCACCTACGGTTCCTGTAACAATAGGAGTTCCTAATGCCTCATCTAAATTGGAAGAATCTAATACCAAATCGGAAGCCACAACTGAATCAGAATCGGAAACTCGGCCCGTGCCTCAAAATGGCTTAACGATAATGACTCGGTACTCGGACGTCGATAAGCCTTCACCACCCGCAGAGGAGACTCCAAAGACACCTTTACCTCCGTGCGCGACTTTAGACGGCAGGTTCTCCGTCGGTCATCGCGACGAATCTCCCAAAGGGGACGACAATGCGAACGACCAGGAGGCTATCAGTAACTACGGAAACCCGGCAGAGTCGTACTTCATGGTGAGACTGTTGAATCGATCGCGGATCGTCAACACGCTGTCCGAAGTGTACGAGGAGATAGTAAACGGCCAAACTGTGCCCCCGCCCCGCGAGCCGTCGCCGGCGCCTGCCACCGCGCTACCGGATGCCGCACCAGCCGACCTCGCTGCGCCCGCCGTCGACGTCTCGGCGGACGAGACCAGCATTCAAATCAACGAGGTCTCCTCTAGCTCGCCCGTCGAGGCGCCGCCTCGGCCTCGCGCCAGAAAGGCGAAGAGCGAAACCAAACGAGACACAACTCCCGCGGTGGTAGTCTCCAACGACCGCGTGCTCCGGTCGCACCACGAGGCGGAGACGCCGAGCCGGCCGCGTACGCGCCTGGCCGCAGGCCGCGCGCGCCCAGCCGAGCCCGCGCCCGTTGAACGCGTCGTTATTCTCACGCGGAGGACGCCCGCCACGCCGCCGCGCGCCGAACGCCCACCCGACGAGGACCGTCGCATAATGCGCTCGCAGAACACCGACGGACCCACGACGCGCGCCACAGACGTGCGCGGGGCGGGAAACTGTTATGGCGCCCCGGGGACGCGGCGGGCCCCGGCGGCGCGGCGGGAGGCGGTGCGGGGCCGCTCCAAGGAGAACATGGGCGGCGCGCCGCGACGAGTGCGCGCGTGCGTCGTCCGCGCCGAGCCGTCGCCGCCACGGGGCCGCGCGCGCCGCCCGGGTAGCGCCGAGCCCGAGGTGCACTCCACCACGAGTGAGCGCGCCCTGCGCAGCCGCAACGAGCCCGATGACCGCCCGCCGGCCAAGCGGCCGCGCGCTGCGCCAGTTGCCCCGCCTCCCGCCAAGCGCCCCGCTTGGTCGCGATCGCGGCTGCGGCGTCGTCTGCACAAGTAACGGCGCCCCGCGCCGTATGTGTCACGGTTACCTTCGAAAATAGACGTAGGAATTATACTATAGTACACTAGGCGACGGGATTTTGAGATGTTCACCTCGTCTGCATTTGTTAGTAGGCCTTTGGAGAGAAATCAATGTATATTGTATAAGCTTTCATAACATGAAACACACTATAGAGCAGATTTTCGCGAGTCGTCGGCTCGAGTGCGGGGTCAGCTCGGAGCCCGTAGTCTAGAGTGCCGCTAGTATGATGCTCTGTCCGTGCCTTTGATGCCGCGGAGGACGTGCGCGTCCCCGCGTTTCGAGATATATCCAAAGATGAGTGCGTCGTATACGGTTAGATGTCTGCTGTCTCGCGGCCGGTCCGTCCCGGGGCGGGCCCGTACGCTGTAACAATAGTACAAACGTGTTTAGTGCATAAATAATTACTATTACAACACGTGGACCAGGCGGTAAGTTAGCCCAATAAATATTTATTTTGTCTATATTTATAGCACCTCTCGTGTTGCATTTAACTTTAGGCAGAGTGGAATGTGATTCGCGGCGACGTGCCGCTGAGGCTACGAAACGTCGAGGACGTATTCTAAATTTATCTCTAGTAGTAATATACCGACAGTGCTTTTCTCAAGAAACTAGCTTAGGTGATTAAATATAAGATAAAATATTATATTTTTTGTACAGTTGTCATCAATTTAGTGTTAAATTATTTGTGTAAAGGTTTTTCTATTCAAATGTACTAATGAGTACATCGGGTTATTCTTTTAAGAAAGGAATTATTTTCTTCCTATGGAGTTTTATTGTCTGTGCGCGCTGACTGCCACCGGCCCATGCAACCGATTGGTGTTGTTGTTATGTTCTATCTAGCAGTTAATTCGACTTGTTTCAATTACTCATGGTGATTGTTTTATTAAATCAACATGGTGCTTTTTCTTCTTGTATTAAGAGATTAAATACATAAAACTACAATACATATATTTTACACTAAACAAGAATTTAGATGAATTACTGTAAACAACAGTTTTAGCCATATTATATATATATTTCTTTTAATACATTATTAGCACTGTCAGATCAGTTTTGTTAAAGTAATATGTTTCTATTATCATGTATTTTACAAAGATACTGCAACTATACCAAGTAAGTTTCTCTTGAATGTTTCATAGTTAATTTTAATTTTGTTCTTTGAGTATGTGCGTATATTTTATTATTCTTTTGCACTTACATAACAATGTTAATGTAACATCTAAACTTGCAAATGCATTTTTTCTAAATAATATATAACAAAATTGACATTAAAATATGGATATTTTAAGATATTTAATATTTTAATATACACTTTAACTAAATAATTATTGCATTGAATTATGAAGTTTCTGCATTATTATCATCTGGATATTAGAAAAATTTTACTGGTATAAAGTTACAATTTAAATTTCTAATATTATGTATTGAATCTTTTAATATGAGTGTATGAATAAATTACAATTTTATTGTCATTTCGCCTGCAGAAATGTTACTATTGTGATTGTGGAACCATTGACAAAGGAGACCAAAAATGTGCACCGCAATTTTGTTAATAAATTTTTTATTATAATAATTATAAAAGTTATCAAATACGATACTAATTAAGGGTTTACCGATACGTTATTTATAGAGCCATTGTATTTACAATTACAATAAAATATTAAACTGAGCACACATAGTACTGTTGTTTGTAGTCCGACGTTGTTTACCAGTCAGAGTTTGATGATAGTAAAAAAGGCTTCCCAAATTTTTGTTATTTTTATGTTTGAAATTACCTTGGAATAGTACATAGTTTTTTTACTACAGTAGCTCTATCTGTGCTCAGTTGAATTTGTAATATAAATTATGTGCCTCATTTGTTACCGACTTAACAAATACATAGAAGTGTTCTTTGATAAAAATGAGATATTATGTATTTTTTATTAAAAATAAATTATATGACGTGTAAAACTAGGATTAAAAGATAATATTATTTGTTAAGATAGTTGTTTTAAGGATATTAGAAGAATTGCTGCTTTCAGCGGTGTGTATGGGAGTCAAATTACATTTTTATAACAGTTTGATATAACTAACTTGCAAAAAGTATATTATAGAAAATAAAAAGATTATAAATGATTTATTTATAACGAAACAAGGAGACGTCTGTAAATAAAATGCGGCAACCAAATATGTAAACAAAATATTTTGTGCAATCCTATTGCAGTTTATCTAAGAAAAGGTTTATGAAATCGAAAGTCCATATCAAACAATAAGGTTTGAATTGTAATGGGTAAGTATTGAGAATATAAGAAATCGTTTGTTTAAAAGTTTGTATATGATTCCCATACAATAATATTATAGTTTACTTTGTTCAGAGAAGAATGTTAACATTTTTACACTCGACGGAAATGTTATTTTTAAGCTTGGATAACTGAAGGAATTTGAGGGTCTCGGATAAATGTATGTTGGCCTTGTGATGAAATGGATAAGTCTACGATAAGAAGGTAAAGCTGGAAATTTATTATATCTATGAAATGAAAAAAATATGTAGACTTTATTTTTTGATTTACCTAAATAAAGTTTGTATAAAAATATCCTTTGCTTTTCATTTTCAAAACAACGGAACCTGACCCCTTAGTGAATGCGGAAGCTACGCTCGTAATAAAGCGGCTTGAATGAGCCAACTCTCCCCATTTGTATACTACCCATGTCCACACAATCGCTCCCTATCGCCCTACTATTCCAACTCGTTAGGTTATAGTTTGCGCGCGCTCTAGCGCCCCTTTTCCGTCAGCCGGCCGGTTGTCAGTGTTGGCCAACGAACGTAGTAGTGTCCTGGTACGTTATAAATTATTTCAAAACGCCGTGAGTGTTGTTTTAACTTGTGAATTGCATTGACAAACGTTTCAATATTAGTGTTATTAAACGCCAACTTGTGTGAATAATGGAAGGAAATGTAGAGAACGACGGGATATTTAGTGCGTACCTTTTATTGATCGATCGGCGCTACTGCATTGCACCGGTGCAGGCAGTTAACTATGGATTGTGAAGCGACATTCTATTTTTAAACCTTTTGTTGATTGTTATGATTCTATTTTTAAATTTTCTTTAACTTTCGTTCAACTGCTTACTAAACTCTAGCGCTAGTCTCAAGAGTACAAATATTTCACAGATAATATCTGCTTTTAAATATTCATATAATTTTCAATAACAAAGTTAAACAATAATTCCGTTATCAGTAGAAGTCGGTCAGATGGTCTCGTGTGGCATCCCTTTTATTATTATTGTTTTCTCTTTAACTCGACAAATAAGTAAATCAAAGTGGATTGACGAGTATTGTTTTGCTAGATTTTAGTACTATATTAGTACTAGATACAATAGTTGTAATATAAAATTTTGTATTGACATTAACAAACCAAAATTATAATTCCCTTATAATAGGCGAACGGCTACTATAGTTAGATACCCGCACGAGGTAGCATTTTTTGTGCCATCTAACTTGAATTACCTGTTCTGTATAGCTAATTTTTTGGCAATAATAATAGATAGGAATTTCATTCTGCTGTTTGTGGTCTACAAAAACTTCTACATGCCTTTACAAAGTTCACTTAATATTTTATACCCCACAGATTTGAATTGAATTATTATATATACTTCCATATCTTGATTCATATTATTCATAATTTTTCTGTGCTTGTATTTGTCACTGACTTTTTTTTCTTTGTGTGGACTTAAGAATGTTATAGCTTCCAGCAGAACAGCAACTGTCGTGTTCGCTAGTTAATATAATAAATTTTCAAGTGTGTCTGACTGCCCGTCTATTCAGAGTAGCGTCAACTGTGACTATACACATAGACCAATTATTTTATGGTATAATTTCTCTATATATATAAAATCTATGCTATACATATGAACATCTTTGTAGATGTGAGTTGTTACTTTATCAAACTCATAAATCTTGTATTGATTTTTATTATTCACCTAGGAATATAAAACTTTCTAAGGTGTAAATCTTTACGGTTTGCCTCGTACATTTTCGCGTCTACGTATGATGAACGTAAATTACGCGACACGTAACAATATCAAGTTATACCATCTCGTGTGTCGTTCTACGGTTTCATATGCGTCAGTAATATACTAGGTGCATAATATATGAAGTATACCAGTCCCTATTGTCTGTTTAGATACTTACAGATAACAAAAGAAACATATAGCTTATGAAAAAGCTCAGTTTGAGCGGCTAAAAATCCTACAAATTCTAAACCAGATTGTTTCATCCTTCTTGGACCCCGCTATGTCCATGCTTCTGCCAGGAGTAACTGTAAATAATTGATTCCCAAAGTGGTCTAGGTGGACCCCAACTCCACCGAACTCCTGCTTATTTTTAACCGACTTCCAAAAAAGGAGGAGGTTTCTCAATTCGACCGTATATTTTCTTTTTTTTAAGTGTTCCATGACAAAAATAAGTTTGGAAACTAACTACTGCTGTAAATCTTCAGTGATGTGTATAACATTTCTCTATGGTATAACGCAATGTCACAAGTAACTTAATATAGTTACGTGTACGGTCTATGTGTTGTACGGTACGGTACACGTAACACTATCTACATTTTCGCGTATTTGCGCCATCATAGAAAACTGTAAACAATAGCGGGTTCACATTCCTCCAATGACCAATCTAGTTACATATCTTCAATGTATGTAACTTTAGAATGAATACTCTGATTTATTTGATCGCTGGACTGTTAGAATGTAAGCAGGCCCTTAAACACCTTTCCTTATAAGTACTGTCTTACGTCTCTAGTCTAAGGGGCTGTTTCATTACCTACTGACAATGTTTTAAATGGGAAAAATTCCAGAGAAATATTCTGTATGATCGGGAGCAGTAGGTTAAGACCTGCTAGAGATTTTATCCACAAGATCTTTCAGTGGGAGAGCCATGCTTCGGCACGAATGGGCCGGCCCGACCGGAGTGATACCACGGCCTCACAGAAAACTGGCGTGAAACGGAGTTGTGCTGTGTTTCGTTCAGTGAGTTTAAGCCCAACTTCCCTAACCCTGTTCCCATTCCTATTCCCTCATAAAAGGCCGGCAACACACTTGCGACTCTTCGGATGTCACGAGCGAAGGCAGTTGCTTTCCATCAAGTAATCCGTCTGCTCGCTTGCCCCCTAAATATCATTAAAAAAAGTACTAACAGAACTTAGTACTCTATCACATAAATTGTGGATAGCCTGTTCGGCACTTTATCAGAAACACCGATCAAATGGCCGTTAATGTCATTTCTACAAAAAACTACGACGGAGAGTCCGAAGTGAGCGAGCAGAGTAATTGTAACAGTAGAGTGAATCACAAGAAGCTAGAAATGGTGAAAGTCGGTTTCATTTTTGTTTTTCGCTCTTTACCTCAACTGCTCGATTTCTTTGAATGCTTATTAAGTTGGAGGGTGTTCCTCAGACATGATATTTGGAGACAAGTGACAACTTATGCTAAGTTTTTAAAAGATAATTATGCTAAGTTTTTAAAAAATATAAGAAACTACAACTCCTGCGACCTACCCTCCTGCTTCCCCGCGCAGTACCCCGCATTCGTCTTTTGCGTCGAGTAGCGTTAGCATAAAACAGTTTTAAGAATTCAAGCCGAAAATTTATGAATTTTATGTCCAGTAGTGTTGACATAACAACATCTGTTACTAGTTATTACTTGTCAATGTTTTGTTCAATATTATGCATAATATTATGGTATAGCTTGATCACAAGCGCTATACCGCGCCTTGGGTATGTGTGCGGCGAGGCAGAGGACGGTTGCCATGGTTACCAGCCGTCACCACTCACGGCGGGCAGTATCATACAACATGAAACTCAATTCCTAGAAAGGTTGTGCTTTATCTCTGACTATTATGTTTCAAGAAACGCTTTATACACGCTACGACGTTTTATACACTATTTATATAGTAAAAAAGTTTAAATACACAATTTAAATACTTCTTGGCTCTAAATAGTACCAACTTTAAACTGTCAATTTATATCGTAAGATACGTTCAACAATTATATTGTACTCGAGTATACCTCAAACTTTTGGCTCCAGCAGTCAATGCCCTATAATAATCCTTTTGCACACTCTCGCCGAGAGCCCTGGGGCGAGACTCTCGCAAGAAGAGGAAAGGCGAGACAGGACGAGTAAATGGTGTGCCATTTACACTCTCACATTCGGACGGTCTCGCTGTCGTTTGGCGACAGTGTACAGCCGTCATAGCACTGTTATAAGATATACTTACAGTCTTCTTGAGGCGGACAATGGGCGCCATGTTGAGCGCGCTGATGATGGCCATCAAGGAGTTAAAGTTGCCGAGGTTGAAGCACTCGCGCGCCGTCATCACCCACTGCTCTAGCACGCGCGCACGGTATTTGCTCTTCACACCCTGAACAAAAAAATAATCTATAGGGTTCCGTAGCTAAAGAGCAAAATGAAATGACAAAAACAAGAATGGTTTAATCATTTTAAGTCCATGGTTGACAACCTACTTCGTTTAATCGGAATATGTCAATTCCATGTAAGTTGTGATCTATCGGTTCGCTTTAAATAAAGCAACCAACTTACTTTGGTTCACAATCTGGTTATGAAACAAATCCTCTGATATTACGTAAGTAGTATGAATGAAATGTTGAACCTTGACAATATCGGTGGCGACTAGATAGCTGAGACGGTTGAACCAGTCAGCGTAGGCCTCTAAATTCCTTGTGCTCTTTGCTTCAGGGTGGTGCATGTTAATTTTGCCAGATGTTGACTGAGTAGATTGTACTGGTGCAAATGCTTGCACAAATTCCTCAGGGCCAACAAAGGACAGGCGATGCAGTTCCATTATGGTGAGCTGATTAGCTAACTCTACTGGTGTGAGACCAAGTGTTAGTATGTCACCCTGGAATGAGGAAAAAATTGTTAAAGAGAATTGAAATAGATATTTGCAAATTGTCTTATTTCTTCAACAAAAATTCTAGAACGAAGGTGGAGAGTAAAAAAACTTACTTAATTGATTTTCTTGCTTTTAGCATTAGTAAATTAATCTCAAAACAAAAATCATCAGACTCATCTCAGACATCAGACTCGGGGAATTATAAGTTTTTCTGTGGGAGAGCCATGCTTCGGCACGAATGGGCAGACTCGACCGGAGTGATACGACGGCCTCACAGAAATCTGGCGTGAAACGGCGTTGTGCTGTGTTTCGTTCAGTGAGTGAGTTTACTGGTGGCCCAACTTCCGTAATCCCTATTCCCTCATAAAGGCCGCCAACGCAGTTGCGACTCTTCGGATGTCACGAGCGTCCATGGGCGACGGCAGTTGCTTTCCATTAGGTAACCCGACTGCTCGCTTTTTGCCTAAATATCATTAAAAAATAAAAATAGTTATATATATATAAAAAATAATAATAGTGTATAAAAGGACACCTTATGCACAGCAGACATTTAAGGGACACAGGCTTTTGTGATTGTCCTTTGAAACGACAACCTCCTAGCCTCCTAGGAAAACAGCAAAATAATAGTAGGTATATAAAAAAAAATCCTTCACTGGTTATTTTATGTACGTATCATTCGTCATTAAATAATTATTAGTTTAGACTTATGTATAGCATACCATAGGCAGTTGATCGACGTTGGTGGCCTGTGGTATGTCAACTAAAGTCTCTTCATACTGCTCCAACGCTGTGAGTTTGTCCAGCAATTTTTCCAGCATTGTCGACATTTCCACACGCACGGAAGACATGTGTTCCGCCGCACATCTGTAAAATAAGGCTCATTTAGGTATCTTACCATAATATTACAGTACAGTTTAAATACTATTATATATAAGTAATCTAAAAATAAAAAGCTTCTCCCATTTTTTATTTCTTAACATTTTTAAAGTCTCTCAAGCATCCAAACAAACTTTTAGACTTCTAAATTCCATGCCATTAATAATATAAAATAGTATATAATAGGATTTATTAAACATATACTATTTAATATGTTATATATACAATGAGATAACAAGTTAGTATAATCAGGTAGACATACCTCTGTGTTATATTCCTCACTATAGCCATAACACGATCATCGCGAAAGTCGTAAGGGAACATCGAAGTCCATAAATTTAGTACACGAACCAGTGACACCATGTCCGCTACCTCCTTTTCAATCATCTCCTAAAAATTTGCATAATAATGTTTTATTGTATATATTAAAGTTATGTTTTATTGTATTTACGAGTACTATGCCCCTTTTTCAAAGTAAGGCCATGGTTCTAATATGCTTATGAAAAATAATACTTATAGTGCATTTGCAGTATATTTAAATGAGTTCAGACAGACAGACAAACATTGAAGCCGTAGTAGTAGGTCCCATAGAACGCTAAACACATTTCAGGACAAAAAATCTGTGGGGTAACTTTATAACTATTCACTCTCCTAGATCCCAGAAGGAACACAAAGGGTTTGCAGCGCTGTATTGCATCTGATTATCACTAATGACTATTGTTTTTTTGCTCAATATAAGCAGTATGGTAATATTGAGCAAAAAAACAATAATAATAGTTATAGAAATTAACCCTCTGTCAAATTTCTATATAAACCGCAACTGTCAAGAACAAAGTGACAATACAACACTTTGTTTAATAACATTTTGTATGGAAATGACAAATTTTTCGACAAAGGGGTAATAAACCATACCATAATTCTTAAGCGAAAGCATAATAAGTGTAAACAGAAAATATTAGATTTTGTCGTACTTACCATTTTGTCATAGTTCTTGGTATATCTCTTGCAAAGTTTTGATAGTATTTCATGTGGTTTTACGAATAGTCTTGAGCACAGTAGAAATGTGAAGGTGTAGGATTTTCCTGTGCCGGGTCTTAGCATATCAACAAGTGTTTCAAATGATGCACTCACTATTTGACCATCTTTGTATTCAACCTCTTCCACATAAGGAATACCTCCTGTCATAGTCTTTACACCAGGCGCTAAAATAGCTGTGAGCTGAAAAATAAGACCTTTACTAATAGTTTTACTTCATAGCTTATTTATTTCAATTACATATTTAGGAAAAATTAATGCTATTGTTTATAAATATGACCGTATTTCGTCCTTGAAGTTATAAACAAACAAACAAACAACCTCCTCCCTTTAATAGTTGCTGCTTTTGACTTACGTGGTTTTAGAACTTCAACAACATTTTCTAATAATTGATCATTTTGAAGAAATCTTTACCTGTGATGTTTCTACTTTCTGAGAAGTGACAAAATTGATTCCCCCATTCATCACAATGTGTTTGCAGGCGCTCTCTGTCAAGAACTTGTTTCCTCTTACCATGGAGTAATAATCATCGCTCTGCAACAATTTATATTGTTATAGTCTGCTCAAATGACTTGGAAATTTCAAATATATTTTTACATATTTTAATATGAAGTTTTGGACCAACTTACTATGAATGGATTATACCCATAACATGCTACAATCCATTAAACATTTTGCAAAAACAGTAATACCATTTAAATGATAACTTTACTAAAATTTTAAACACCCAATCTCTCTCTAATATTTTTTGACAAGTTTATTTGTTCATTGGTTAAACTTTTGATTTTTTAATCTAACAAGGATAGTGAATATACAAGGGTAATTGATCAAACTCTAGGGTATATGTGTCCCTTACATAGAATTTACTGTCAAATAATAATAACTCCCACGCCGGTTTTGATGACGGTGTCCAGTTTCATTTAAACCATGGCCAGTGGGACGGATGACTGACATGACTGGCATTACATTGGGCGCAGGACTGACTTTTACATGCCCATCCAACACATGGATCATCTTACTTGTCAAACAATCAGGTGATCAGCCTGCTTTGTTGTAACCAAACTTGGAAATGACATGTTTCCAATGCGGGAATTAAACCTACAACCTACGTGTCAAGCTCTGTCACACACCATGGAGGAGTCAAAGTACTAGTACTAGTTACTGTCAAAGAAGAAATTCTAAAAGTAAACCCTCTCTTTGTTAAAACACCTCAGAAACTGTTTTCATGAAGTTTGTCATATACTCACATCATAGTATGATAGGCCATTTTCAGGTATGAGATCAAGATCAGGTGGCAATGGTGCAGGCTCCACGGGCGGAGGTGGTGGAGGCTCAGCCGGTGCTGGCGGCACCTTTTCAAACATTTTAATACATTTCCTGTCATTTGAATATCATCAAGACAAACAGTGTCAAAATACAAAAATTGCATGCCACGTACAATCAAAATTTTAAATCATTTTAAAAATAATTTCAAAGGTACTAAAACCCTGTAGCTGCAGAAACTTAGTCAATAGCATATTGGTTAGTATAGCAAGTGAAAGGAGAGCTAATACATATTGTTATAAGACATGGTAGGCAAAGTATATCAACAAAATTACCTTCATATGACACCCGCTACAAGAAGCCTCATTCAATTTGCTTGCGTAGTAATACATAGCCATCCAATGATTATGACTTTAAGCTACGCTTCCAATGAAGCCTATAGCTTTAAGTAAGTAAGCCCATTGGACAAACTAAAACACGACAGGAGGAACATTATGAAAAAAATGTAATATGTATCAGCATGTAATGAATGAAAAAATATATGATAAATGTTGTTGTTAAAGGTTCCATATTGCCTGTATGCTTGTGCTCTTTTTCATTTGAATTTAGTATTTTGTACATTATATTACATATGTATTTACGATCGCTTTGCTTTAAAATAATAATAATAGAGCATGAACATTTTCAAACCAACTCAAATTACAGACTGCAAATAATTCTTATGACTCTATTTGGTTCACAAAAAACCTCAACCATCATGGTTATGAGGTTTCGTTTTTGATAATATTAACATAGCAAAATTAAACTTTATACACAATATGCATCTTAAAATTGACCATTTTTCGCAACGCAAAACGGTACAGTTTCGTAAGCAGATTATGCAGGGCGCTTTTAAGTTGTCTTCTAATTTGTAATTTTCGGTTTTCTCTCCACCTTTTATTAATTAAAGTTATGTTTTAACTTAATCACCAACTCATTTAAGACAATCTCGCCCAATCGAAACCTAGTAAGTGCGGTGAAAGTTGTTTGGTAAAAAATGCTAACGATTTTATAATATTGTCGGTATTCACATTTCATAAACGATTAAGAATTTTTAAGTGCTTTGATATGTTTTCACTTCTATTTTATATATAACAATACATAGCAACTAATTATTTACCTCTCATAAATTCAAAATACAATAAAATTTTGATAAAATACGCACTACAGCTCACTACATTTTACTCCATCTTTTTTTAGCTGTGGAGCTGTCATGTGTAGGTTGTAGGTACACACTTCACATCCAAACAGCCAAAGAAACTGTCAAAAATATTTCAATGTTCAAAAAAATTTAAATGAAAACTTAACTAAAATACAACGTATAATTTTAACTTCTACTGCACCATCTTTACGTTATATTTATTCAACTCTACATAGTATCCCTAAGTAGTCTGTGGACTCTACACTGTATGTACATTTTTTTGTACACAGGCATTGCTTTAGAAACAGTTTAAGTTAAATTTATATTTTTTTAATGCACCTTTTTAAATCCAACCTTAGAAAAATTATAATCACTTTCTGTTGATGGAAAGGAACCTCTTTAGATAAAACAACACCCTTTTGATGACACGTAACGTGTCCCGATTTATTGGTAACCAAAGCATACCAAAGAGACGTTTTATCATTTGTAACCTTGGAGATTTGGACTAGAAATTCATTGATCATAGCGATCTGAGTTATTTTGAAAAACAGCTAATTTTTTAATTTTAATCATGTTCAATATGGATGGAGAACCTATAAGGCGAAAGGGACACATTACTTTGCCAGCAATCGAAACTATACAAAGAAATGTTCATAATGCTCCCATTTCGTATAAAAGGTAATTAATACTTAGTTATTACGAAATCTTTGTAGTCGGTACGTTGTTTACTTTTTTCTTTTAACCAGTATCGAACCGCTCAAAATATTGAGATATAACTATACCGTTCGAGGCCCGTGGCAAATTCGTTTTCGTTCCACTATGTCAATCCAATACAAAACACGTCAAGCAGTTATTGTAAAAAATAATCGCTTGCCACTTGCTTAGGGGCTGATTGGGGGCCCCTTCCGGCTGGGAGCCCGTGGCATTTTGCCGGCTTGCCACCTTGTGATTACGCCACTGGATATAAGTCATTAGTTTACACGAGGACTTATTTGGGCGTGTCCTATATTATTATTGGGCTACTCGCCAAAAGATGGCGCTGCATGATACATATTTGAAACCAAATTTCAAACATATTTTAATAAGTATTAATTATTTCTTACAGGAAAAAGTATGAAATTCCTTTCCACATTCCTCATAAAAAGCTTATGGAAAAGATCGAGTTTGTTGAAAAACAACCGGAGCCTTTGGTAATATTATATTCTACCTTTTTACCGTTTCTGCTAATTTATACAAGTAACAGTTGTATTATTTATATTTATATATTGTATTGGACTATATATCCATACTAATATTATAAATGCAAAAGTGTGCCTGTCTGTCCGTTACCTCCTCACGGCTAAACCACAGGACTGATTTTGATTTTGCTGCAATATAGTATGGAGATACTTTAAGTTCAGGAAAAATGTACAGTTCCCGCGCGATAACCGAATTTAGTCACAAAGGAGTTGCGGGCATCTAGATGATACTCATAGAATATTTATTGTCAAATTTTAAAATTTGCAACTTTCCTAAAGCACACGCGATTATTTTAGTTACCCACTGCTAAGCTTTGAATTTTCGTGATTCGAGCGTACGGTTCTAACTACACAAAATAGTTTCAAAGAAAATATAGCATATTGCATTTACAGACAGGATTCGCTGAGGCTCAGCAAAATAGGTATAGAAGAGAGCGCAAACCAGCCAAACTGCAATTGGAGCCAATTCGCTCTGAAGAAGGTTGGTTCTACCATAACGATGCCTTACTGCCTCAACCTCGTATCTTAAAAATGGCTACATTTCAAGAGACAAAAAAAACTGATTATATTTTTTTTCTTATTACTTGTTCAAAACTAAATATGAGGTATATTTGATAGGTAACAATTTACTTATCAAATAACGTCATATCTAGTTTTGTACAGTTACTAAGAAAAAAAATATAATCAGTTTTTTTTTGTCCAATGAAATGTAGCCATTTGTAAGATACGAGATTGAGGCAGTAAGGCATCGATAAGTTCTGTCGACTTTCGAGGCGAGGCCTATCTAGGGTTGTTAAAGAAGTGTTTATGAGGAATTCCTCTAAAATTGTGAGGAAGCAATAGCGGAAGAGGATGTTTTTTTAATGAGAATGCGGTAACGGTTGAGCCCAAAAAATTGCGGAACTTCCTCATTATGAGAAAGAGAGAAAGAGGAATCCTCAGCAGCTTTAGTGTAGCCTGCCGGAGGTTCCGGAGAGACTTCGGAACGAAGTGCGTCACCCACAACACGTGACAAAATGTTTGCTTTATTATTTTTTTTTATGATATTTAGGGGGCAAGCGAGCAACTGCCGGCAACAGCCGTCGTCCATTCACTCCAGACACTCGTAGCGACCGAAGAGTCGCAAGTGCGTTGCCGGCCTTTATGAAGGAGTAGGGAATGGGAATAAAGATAGGTCCTCCTATCTTTATTAGGGAAATCGGGCCACCGGTAAACTCACTTACTGAGCGAAACACAGCACAACGCCATTTCACGCCAGTTTTCTGTAAGGCCGTCGAGCCGGTCGAGCCGGCCCATTCGTGCCGAAGCATGGTTATCGTTGGAAAAATGTCTCATTTGGTACAATACATAAAGGGAGGCGCCCTTTCGAGTGCGAACCAAAGCTCTTAGCGACTAGGCTACGGACGCTCTAAATAAAACAAGCAGATGAAAAGCCTGATTTTATTTTTATTTATTTATTTATATGGCGCTTGGCTATAACCATGGCCAGTGTCAAGTAAAGGCGGGAAATCAATTT
>JAOTAV010030448.1:0-20246 GCA_026546445.1 Cyclargus thomasi
CGGCTCCTGGTGTATCAACTGACAAAGGCGAAAATGTGTTTAAACCAGGAGCCGGTGTTTCAACAGACAAGAGGCTATGATATTTAAGCGGCAAGTGAGCAGACGGACTGCCTGATCGAAACCAACTGCAATCGCCCATCACAGAAGAGTCACAAGTGCGTTGCCGGATTTTATGGGGGACTAGGTCAGTTGGGCCACCGGTAAACTCACTGAACGAAACACAGCACAATGCCGTTTCACGCCAGTTTTATGTGTGGCCGTGGCATCACCTTTGTCTAGCCGGCCAATTCGTGCCGAAGCATAACTGTCCCACGGATTTTTTTTTGTTGAATGGACTCTTCTAATATAACCTGAACCCTAAACAGTTTGGCCGTAATTGCACCCTATATATGTCTTAATGTTACTTAGGTCTATAATTTACACTGAGCGTACAGAACGTCGAAGGCGGGAATATAGAATATTAGAATATTATTAACATAACTGCAACGGAACAGGAAATTACGAAATCATTCATGATCATTCACTAACAGTTCGCAGCTGAATTCGACTACCGTAGCACAATGGGCTTAACTAATCAGTAGGTTGACTTCAAACTGACAAATCAGCGCTGGTATGGCTGTTGGCATGATTTGAACAGAATAAATAATAATATAACAAATACAATGCCGACTTCTCACAAAGTGAAAAATCGGCACAGGTTCGGCTTTCAAAACTTCGACAAGGTTAGAGCCTTGTTGAGGCATGGTAGAACCATACTCTAAATATTCGGTAAGGTATTACGTCCAACAAATCAATTTCGAAAGGGTCACTATTATTCTGTCCACAAATGCTTTGAAATTCTGAAGAACATAGAGTCACGGCGTTCCCCGGCCCATATGACGTATTACTTTGAACCCTTAAACTTCGAAAATCTTTTTTTAGAAACTCTCACTACGGTTTTGGTAGGCAGTTTAAGAGAAAACAGGACCGTAACACAGGAGTAATTTTATAGTTTTCAAGTTTGAAACCCACGAGTTAAAAGCCGAGTTCTGTACCACTAGACCCCTAAGGCGTTTAGTCAACTTCGAAAATACTATAAGTCGGCCTACTGGTTCGTTCTGTATATTGTTACCGTATGTAACGTTTGATGGAAAGGCTCGGTTAGTATAAATTTAATTTCAATTCAACGGAAATTCTATGGTAAAATGAAATTCATTTGAGCTTTTCAATTTTGTAATATAAGTTCTGATTCGTTATAGCGTTTAACAGTTAATGGTTATTTTTGTTGAGGACTCAACGTCAATACTAATATTAAATAGGTTAGATATTTACCCCCATATTCATAAAAATTTAATATTTTCATGAATAAAATAGAAACTTTTAACGTTTAACTAATCAAGGTTCGCTGTCCCTTTCTGGAATATTGAAAACGTCCCTAGACAGAAAGGGACAGCAAACATTGCTTTAAAATTTTTATGAATAAGGGGTTAAATGAAAAAAAACATGATTTTATTTTATCAAAAAAACCCAGGTTGCCAAAAAAACGCAAACCCATTTTATCAAAAAAACGCAAGTGATGCTTCACCTCGGTTTTCTGTCAGGCCGTAATATCTCTCTAGTCAAGCCAACCTTTCCATCAAGTGTAATTTCGGGGTGACTGACTATTATCATTACAAACTCTTTTGTTCATAATATAAGTGTAATTATTTTCTAAAAATTCCATTCGGAAAACAGACTTCCGCGCTCATATTCTTATGAAATTCCTTATGAGTATTTTATTATTATTAAGTTCGGTATGGTCACTCAACTTACTCAGACATAAGTAGATATTTCATAAGCAACTGACATAATGGAATGTGCTGGAATTCTCATTCGTGTATAATTCAGATGAGCTGATGAAATGAAAATGTAGAAGAAGTGAATCGTATTCATCTTGTATGGCGAACGAAGCGAGTCCTCTCGATCCCACTTCTAGTTCATGTTTGCGGTACACTTGACGGAAAAAGTATAAGAGATTTAGTTTTGGGTTTTTGAATAGTAAATAAAATAAATGTGTAGATTTGATTAAAATAAAATAGTAATCATTTTATAGAAAATTGTAAAAAATCTATTGCACCCCTAACGCCATCTATGCGGTGAGACGTGAAACTGTAGAGATAAACTAAACGGAGTAGGTATCCACATTGGTGGATACACGTGTACCCGGAAAATAAAAAAATATATATTTTTTAACATCTGTCACAGTCATAGCAAAGTTGGAAATGTCACAGTTCAAAAATATAAAACTAGCAGACCTGACAGGCTTTATAATGCCGGTCTTGGTTTCCAAATATAAACCATTCTCAAATACCCTAAAATACATTTCATTAAAATCGGTCTAGTCTTTTCGGAGAAGTTCTGTGACAAGTAAACGCACAAAAAGAATGTGTCATATACTAGTGGACCCGACAGACGATGTTCCGTCGGCCTTGGCTTGTGAATCTTAACCATTCTCAAATTAAAACCTTTCACCAAAATCCGTTAAGTAGTTTAGGAGCATAGTGACAAACACAAGAATTATATACATCAAGATATATTATTAAGAACATATAATATCTTATTAAAAATAAAACGTTCGTGAACACACAATGTGAATTAAGCCTTAACCCTAAAAACTAGCTTAAGATATTCTAAATGATGACTAAATGTTCTAGAATTAGCTGAACCCGACCCAATGATCCCGTCATAAATTCCCACTGTTAATTTAACTGGATACTTTATCTTAACTTAAACTTTAGCGAGCGAAGTTTCGCCTTATTTAAACAGCATAATATATATACTGATAACTCTAGAGTATAAACTTAACAGGACAATTCATTTTCTACTTTAATTTTATTACTGTTGATGTTTTTGGAGAGTTTGCTTTAGTATTATACATTTATTTATTTACAATTATAAAATAAAGTTCAGACAAAATCTAAATAGCTCTACATTTAAGCCGCCGACTTGGAGCTACAAGCTAGCGGCCAATTTAGATAGAAACATGTCGGCGACACGTACTAGCTCGTGTCCCTGATACATAATAGATTTAGCTTACCAAAGTCAGCGACATCGGCTGCTTAAGTAATAATAATATAAAAATAATATTAATAATATCAATGGACGCTTCAAACCACGTCAATCTGGCCCCGTGCTAAGTACTCGAGGGACTTGTGTTACAGGTACCAGACAACGGAAATATATTTAATACTTTTACACTATACAGTATGCACATATTTAAAATTTTTAATTATATGGAACAGATATTTAAATACACATCACGACACAGGAACTTTGAAATACTTTCATTCCGTCGGCGGGAACCCGCGTCCCCCGGCGTGAGCTACCAAGTTGTTCAACCACTGTGCCACGGAGTGAGTAGTGCGCCTAGTAAAACTTTTGTAACATAAGCTTTGACACTTTTTTCCAAGATCGTTTAAATTTATTTATTTTTGATGATATGCTAACTTTTAATAATAAAATTATCTTGCGTTTTATGAAAAAGCAAAGCCTGTTTGTCAAACTAATGATCCGATTTTGATAAAATTTTATCACTGCACTTAAAATATCATTATGAGTGGAGAAAGATAAACAGAACTTTTTGAATGAATCATATCTCTACGGGCAAAGCTGTGAGTAAAATATGAGTCTTTAAAAAGATTCAAAATACTTTTTGTAAATTGAACAAAAAACAAGCTACCATTTCGTAAACGTACAAACACATTTGCTTACCGAGTACGAAGTCGTAAACAATAACTCTCTATAATATTTATCCCCGGCTGACCTAGTGACGGGCGATGGAGGGTAAAAGAGGGGAGAAGGGGGAGAGGAGTGAAACTTATGTAAGGACTGAGAGTTGTAACTGAGTGGCACAATTGTATTACTGTAAGGTTCATTATGTGTATTCAAATTTGATGTTGAATTTAAGTATATAAAACTCTAAGGAAACTGACTGACTGACACAGTGATCAATGCACAAAATTTGGTATGCAGGTAGATGTTAAGAAAGGATTTTGATAAATTCTACCCATCAGGGAATAGAATAAGGGATGAAACTTTTCAATGACAATACTTTCCAACGCAAGTGAAGTCACGGGCCTAAGTTAGTATAACATACTGACTGAAAGCGTTTAAAATATGAGTAATTAAATAAGCAAGTAACTTTTTACACCTCTACCCCCTTATTTATAAAAATATTTAAATAGTGTTTAGCAAATTCGCAGCTCCTTTCTGTTATATTGAAAAAAGTAACAGCGAATCTTGATCAGCCAAACACTGTCAAAATATTTTTATGAATAAGAGGATAGAGCTAAAAAAAAAATAAAGCACTTAATTTACTCTGTATCACACTCTAGAAACGTGGGGCAGGGCGGGGGACGAATGAGAATACTATCGCCGTCAGCGTTGACGCCCAACTGACAGAGTATCGTGGCCAGTAACCATAGTAACCCTTCCCCGCTGCGCTGTTTATACCCAAGGCGAGGTATAATGCTTGTGGTCAAGGTAAAGTTTTGCCATCAATTACGCCGTGATGAGGCAATGCAAACAATCGACTTGATTTTAGGCAGACTTAGTTGACAGGCTGGGGAGTTCCATAGGTCGCTCTTCTTAGAAAATTATTTTCCCAAAGGAGGCTTAGCGGAATATTACTATTTTTGTTGAATGTTCTGGAGATACTTGACATCATGTACAATAGACTAGTTGTCGTTATAAATAAAAAAGAGTATATTATTATGATAGTTTCAATAATTATTAACCTAAATACATTCTAGATTGGATTTCTAACTAGTAATGAACAAAAATCAATATATTGAGGTTAATAACGCTTCACGAAACTGGCTATGTTAGTAATGAATTCACCTACTTTTGCAAAAAGTGTCAGATACCATTGAAGAAACAAACATTTTTCCATTTTTATTGTTAGCCTGGATACTAAGTGGTGCCCTATCTTGTGACTCGGACCAAACATCCCGAGGGACCGCTAGCAACTGCAGTTAATTAAATTCGGTCGACCGCCGCCGACCGCCGCCGAATGCCGCGGAAAACTACGCTGAACGTATTATAGCTAATCTCCTGACCCAGATATTATACTAACTCGTGCATACACTTACTTATTGTGATTACTAAGGCTAGAAAATTTTGATTTTGGCAGGAACCGTGTTAAAAATAGGCCGATTAGTAACATTCTTTGAGCGTCCGTGGCCTAGTGGGTAGGACCTCAGGTTTGACCCCTGGTGGAGGCGTATACCGATGAGACATTTTAAGATCTCAAGTATATAATACGGATGCTTATTCCATCCTTGGCACGAAAGGGTCGGCTCGACCGAAGTGATACCACGGCCTCATAGAAAGTTTTCACCAGTTGGCGTGAAACGTCGTTGTGCTGTTTCGTTCAGTGAATGAGTTTACATTGGCCTAACTTCCCTAATCGCTTTCGCCATTTCCTATTCCCACATAAAGGCCGACAACGCACTTTCGACTCTTCGGATGTCGCGAGTGTTCATGGGCGATGGAAGTTGCTTATCGTCGGTATACCAAATATAATTTGAAAAAATCAAAGACTGTCGTTTCATTTACTAAGCCTTTTGGATAAGGAAAATAATATGAAATAAGAACCTAATGAAAAGTAACTAGATTTATTAAAAATTATGCGTAAAATATAAACGATTGCCAAAATTTTGTAAGATAATAGTTATCTGCTTCATGCGATTAAGTCTTTAACTATAAAACGTTATCATATTAAACATCTATTGCTATCAGTGCACGTACACGTACACAAATCTGCAATTTTTAGTAAAAATGTATAAACTTATTCCAAATTAATATATTTAAATCACATTTACTCAATCGCTTATTTGAAATTCTATTAATTAACCTACATAAATTAAGAGTCATAATAAATTTCGCTCTGAAATGTAATATTTGGATACTCGTAGTGGTGCTACGGCGTAGAGAGGCTACGGCGTAGCACCGTAGCTCTTGTTATCGTAGCATGAATTTTACGATTCGTAGCATAAAAATATCGGCTAGAATTTATTTTTATAATATTACTGGTATTATTTCAGAATAATTCACGGGATACACGAGGCTAGTTTTTCGAGCTAGAATGGCTAGCTAGTCATATTATCAACAGTCTTGGCTAGCTGACCCGTGCTTGTCAACTAGTTTACTTAGTATTTTCTAGACAATAGGCCGGAAATTCTAGCTTTGGTATGAAAACATGCTTACAAAACTAGACAACACATTTCGTTTCAGAAAAAAGTTGGGTTACTGGTCTATAGGCGAAGTTTAGCGCAAAAAAATTGAAATACTTCGCTCAAAATATAATTTCTTAGTTACTATAGTAACTAGGAAATTATATTTTGAGCATCGTTCGACTATTACAAATCCGCTGTTGTTGCCTGTTATATGACGTTTCCAAGTTATCAGATAAAGATTAATATCAACTCTGATTTAAGAATCTAAATTATTCAGTCCCCTCACATACCCTAAACGCATACTTTTAGCGTAAAACAGAGTTGTTGTGCCCAAAAATTTTATGAAATTATTCCAATTTTCAACAATTTCAAGTCCGTCCAAATCAAGGGATGGAATTTGACGACGAGGAACGCGTCGAATACGAAATTTGTTTTGTAGATTCCTCCGGTGTAAGAATCGCGGAATTTCGGAATAATTCCGAATATTCCGTTACTATTTTTCCGGAATTTCCCTTTGATCGTTATCGCGATCGAATCACATGATGCTGTGAATTTCGAATTCTCGTAACAGATGAGTTTTTTTTCTGTTTTAGAGTCTATTTCCCCGTGTGGTGTCCAACAAGTTGGACACAGATGTAATAAATAAAACAACTTCACTATCACCGTCTGACCACTGACTCAGATATTGTCACGCTGGGGGTCGCGGGTTTGAATCCCGCCAACGGTTTGAAAATTGTTTTAGAGTTCCTGGGTCGTGGACGTGTATTAAATATGTGTACGATAAAATAAAAATCTTAAATATGTGTATAGTATAACAGTATTTAATATATTTCCGTTGTCTGGTACCTGTAACACAAGTCCCTCGGGTACTTACCACGGGGCCAGACTGATGTGGTGTGAAGCGTCCATAGATATTATTATATTATCCTTACTAATATTATAAATATGTAAGAGTGTCTGTCTGTATGTTACCTCTTCACGGCTAATATATCATAAATAAAACACCGTCTTTCTTTCTTCACACCTACTGTCAAAAAAAGAGAGACGATGTATTATTTCTTGCTGTGTTCGCCCCCTTAAGGATCACAAGTTACATATAACTGAAATATTCCGACAGAACGACGTAGCTTCGTCACCTGGTTCTTTCTCTCTCTCTTTCAAACTTCCCCCATGGTGCAATGTACAGATGGGCAGTAAAATATAAACTCATTTAACTCAGTGCAATACCGATTCAAACAAAATATCAAAATTCAAGTAATATTGATCGCGCAGCTAATCATGCTGAATCAACAACAGCACAAAGCTATCTGATGATTAGATTAATTAATTCGAATGTGATGGATGGGGCTGACGACGTGATTCATCATCGCATCGATACGTACACGACCACCGCGCCGCAGGACGACCTCTGTGGCGCAGTGGTTGAGCTCTCTGGTAGCTCACGCCGGGGGTCGCGGGTTTGAATCCCGCCGACGGAACGAAAAGTGTTTTAAAGTTCCTGGGTCGTGGACGTATATTAAATATGTATATCATATAATAAAAATCTTAAATATGTGTATAGTAAATCTTGAATATATGTATAGTCTAAAAGTACTAAATATATTTCCGTTGTCTGGTACCTGTAACACAAGTTCCTCGGGTACTTAGCACGGGACCAGACTGACGTGGTGTGAAGCGTCCGTAGCTATTATTTTTATTATACATACATTATATACATAGATTACATACAAATTCATCCTCTAACCCAGTGGTTTTTAACCCGTGGTCGGCGTACAACCAATCGTCCTTGGAATCTCAAGCGGTCCGTGAGCCAATGCTTCTAAGGGTCCGTAGACCGTCCGTACCCTAGTAGGTGAGACATTTGGTTCGCGCTCGAGAGAAGCTAAAAGTTTCGATCTGAAGTAGGTACGTAATAAGGATGCTCACTGCCGTGGGAGAGCGATGCTTCGGCACGAATGGGCCGGCTTAACCGAAGTAATACCACATCCTCACAGAAAACTGGCGTGAAATGGCATATCATAAGAAGAAGCTGATTATCTTGAAGAAGGAAGTATTTAAATTACTTTGTAAGATACTTCTTTTAAACAAACTGGGTGGGCAAAAGCTAGTAGGGAAATATGCAAATATTCACCCAACATTTTTTCGGCATATTTAAGAGTTGTGAGATAAGCAATATCGTTCTAAACCTATGTATTTGCGGGTTTCCAATATTTCACAAATATTACATATGCGATTCCGATACAAATTTCCATATAAAATGCCCTACGCCAATCTCATTTTCATACAAAGTTTCAGTTGATTGGAACATCGAGTGCAGAAGCTGACTCAGAGGAATTGGGGTTTGGTTACACAAAACTAAAATATTTAGCGTGTTTACTATTGACGTGAAAATGTCGGTCTAGCTAAAAACAAACTGTTCGGACGCGTCCGACGGCCCAAAAACATCCGCGGTAGACGATCAGAGGCGGCTGACAGCTTATACTTTAAATAACTTTTTCCTTTTTCATATTTTAAAGTTCGTATTGCACGTACTTTTAACATCTAGTAACAAATCAACCGTAAACCCCGGCGGACTGGAAAAAAACATTTTTCTTTATAAAACGTAATATCCGTGTAATTACATGAAACGGGTTTTTGCGTTAATTAATGTATTTTAATAAAACAACGGTGATATCTGAAATCGGCTGACTGGGTAATCGTAGAGAGAGGCAAGAGAAGCAAGTGCACTTAGTCAAATTACATTCGATAAGTTCTGAAGGTACTTATGTCGATTGTACTTTTGGAAATATTGTATTCAAGTTTAGTGAAGGAGAAATAACAGTCCGGGTTATCTTTTTTCTATGATATTTGGGAGACAAGCGAGCAGACAGATTACCTGATGGAAAGCAAATGTCGTCGCCCATGGAGTCGCAAGTGCGTTGACGGTATATATGAGGGCATTGGAAAAATTGGATTAGGGAAGTGGGGCCACCGGTGAACTCACTCACTGAACGAAACACAGCACCACGCCGTTTCACGCCAGTTTTCTGTGAGGCCTTGGTATCACTCCCGTCGAGCCTGCAGAAGCCTGCAAAGCATGACTCCCACGGCAATGAACATCCGTGTTATGTACGTGAGATCGGAAAATGTCTTATTGGTACACACCTTCACTGGGGTTCGAACCTGCACCCTCTTAAGTGCGAACCAAAGGTCTTAGCCTGATGGCTACGGACGCTCTATTGTTAAATATATGCGCTGCATTCTTTAAGATTGGGGTATTTAAAAAGACACGATGGATTGATATGAATCCATATTAACGCTTTAAAAGTATTTTTTTAACCACTTATAATGGGACATCACTTTTATCCGACACTTCTCAGGAATGAGGAAACAGGCCCTCAATGTTGTTTGTCTATAATTTATTTACGCGATTTCGTTTTGTCGTGACATTAATTATAAAGGGTCTCAAAGGAACTCAAAATCTGAATTAAGCAGGAAAAAGAAACAAATAATCTTGTATTAATAATACACATACCATAAAAAATAAGCACAGAAAAAACTTGAAACATAAAATACACTCTGAATAAAATAGGTTGAGTGTCAACTGTCAATCTTACCTCTAAATCTATCGAATATTTTAATCGACACGTGACGCTTACAAAATTTTGGAGAATTTCTAATAAAAACGTGTCAATTTTTCGATAATTTCGTGTTTAAATGTTATCGTCACGCTATGATAAGTTCAGACAATAGGCTAGTCGAATATATTTATTATTTATTATAAAAGACGTCCCAAAAATAGAAATATTGGTGAAAAAATGACGCCGATAGCTTAAATTGTCTCGAAGATATGGAAAATTAAAAATCATATTAAATTGACCTTACTAAAACGCACACACAAGATACCTAGTTGTGACGTCACCTCTTGGTAGTTTGTACGCACTGCGGAAATATGTGTGTCTGTTCGATAACTATGCTAAATACTGTTTCCATGATAGTGGTTTCATAACAAAAGTTGTCGTTATTACCTAATTCATCGAAAGAATATACCTTTATTAGAAAATTGTAATACTAAAAAAAATTACTTGCCTACCCAACTTTGAAGGCGTATTACAACAAACATATAAAAGTAAATAAGCTGATATTTGTGAGAAACTTATTTTCACCATTATATCATTTCATTTAAAAAAAAATAGTGAATTTTTTGCCTGTCAGATATTTTTAAATAAAATTTTACGATTTTCGATACAGGTGGATCTCTTCGTTTAGTTTATCTTTACAGTTACACATCTCAACTCAGAGATGGCTTGATAGTACAATATATTTCGCTGGTTATGTAATAAAGTCACACAATTCAAAATTGGCAATTTTACAGGAGAGAGCTAAGAAAAAAAAGGCCTCGAGATTCGACCAATCAAAAAACAATTTTTGACATACGAATATGAGTTTAATTCACATATGAATAGAGACTATGCTGAATTTTTTGGTATATTGAATTTATTTTTGACACATTTGGTATTGTGCCTTTTTAGCACATAACCAGCGATTTATATTTATAACGATCAATAATATTATCACTCCTTTATTTTTAAGCACGTCTAGATATATACTGAAATTACTAAGCAAAAATCTAGGCCTAAAGCTTTTATAGTTTTTCCGTAAAGTGTACCACAAATATGTACTGGGAGTGGAATATACGGGGCACGCTTCGATCGTCAAATAATCTTAACTTAATATTTCTCATGTATGTCTATTCTAAACTCCTCCCAAACGACTGCATCCATTTGATGATATTTTTTGTATGTACTGTAACTTTTTGATGCAAACTCATGTTGACAGCAATAAAACTTTACTTTCATGCACTTATTACACTGTATTAAATATTTTACACCTGAGGATGATTTTATCGAAGCCTAACGTGTAAGAGCTAAAAAATTATGTAAATTATTTAATAAAATCGATTAAGTGTATGAAAGTAATTTTTATTACTGTTGAATTTTTAGGGGGACGACTGTCGGATCTATCAGAATACATACAAATATAACAAATGATACACTGTGTATCTTTAACAAAGTTAATATTGAGTCAACGTAATGATTGAATATGTATATCATATTAATTATATATATAACTCAACTATATTATTTTTTTCATTATATGAATAAATTATTAGTTTGTGTCAACTAGTATGGACTAAAATTTTCTTAGGTTATAGCCTCGAGTTTCGAATAAACATTATTGTAATCCGTTTAATCATTTACGACCACGACGGCTCCTGGCCTATTTTTCATAAAGAATATTTTGTTACCTCATAAAGTTGACATATTAAATGCTAACAAATAGTCTGGGAGGTCGGGAACAAAAAAGCTGTGTCACGTTCGCGGAATAAACATCCGTTTACGAGCGCTCTTAATGCCTTTAGCCTCACTTTAGCGTCCAGACTACAATTTAGAGCAGATTCCTCAACTTGAGTACCATATTAACTATAATCCATTGGAATATCTGAAATTATCTCATGATTTTATGTAGCTGATTTGGTATAAAGGAACTACTTAAATAGGGTATGCATTGTCTTGAATGTAATAAAAGTGAGAAATACAAGCTAAATGTCTAAAAAAGCAAAAAACCTGACTCCCAATAAAACTTAATTTAAAAAATAAAGTTATGTATATTTCCAGAATTACCATTTGACTGGGCGGGCGGATAAAAATGTTTGAATCTCAAAATTTTGACTTCAAAATATTGATTTTTAAATTTATTAATGTTAGTTACATTAAAAGTGTCACTTGCGCTATCAAGACGAATCTAACGATACCTCATAGGTTAAAATCCATCATATATACATACTCTGGAAAATCATAACCCTACTTCTGGCACAGTCGGGTAAAAACTTGAAGGTTAGATATATAGGATAGACCTGCATCTGTTCGCTGTTAAAGCAGAAGTGTTGAAAGTAAAAATAGATTTGTGTATGCACTATTCGCCACAAGGGACACTATACATAACCTACATTTTCATAACATATTTTTGTTTTATTATTTATAACTACCCTGGTATATTTTCAAGCCAATATGGTGGATAAATATAAACTATCACTCAAACATATTAATTCCTAATGCTAACTATCCTTACTAATATTAAAAAAACAACTGTCACGTGTGCGGAGCCGCGGGTAAAAATTTATATTTACATATAGTAACGAAATTTTTAGAATGAATAAGTTATTTGCGATTAAAGTTTTCCATCTATAGCTTTAACTTCGTATGCAATGCATAGATTATGACGTCATAAAATACTTGGGATTTCCTTTCTAAGTCGCTACATTAAAGGCTTATAACTTTGTTATTTTTCAAAGCAAAAAATTTGACTCCATAGTTTTATAATGAAAATCTAAGGGCGTATCGCAAGGACAGTGAACGTTTACGGAGGGAGAACAGCCGAATATATTGTACCTCGATTAATCAATTATTTGGATCAAATAATTGTAGACCAAATTGCCGAAAATAATATTAATAAAAATAAATTTAAAACATTTTATTTATAAATGTTGTGTTCTGTATGTAATGTTCATATTTACACTCCTTAAACTGTGTGGTACAAGGAGTGTAAATATGAACAAAAATGCGGAAATAAATAAAAAAAGTATAATTTTTGTCAATTTCTTTTTATATAGACTTGTTGTAAATTTCTTGTTCTGGCTGACTGGTATGGTGTTTCGAAGGTTCCGGGGGAGACTTCGGAATGAAGTACGCGTCACATCGCCAGCAACACGCGACAAAGTGGAGTTTTCAGTATTATTATTTATTAATATCATGTATGTTAGCCTAAAAGGTATATTACGGGTCTTATTGCCTAAAATAAATGGTAAAATAAATATAAAATAGAAATAAAGTAATGTGTGAGCATTCTCAATTGAATAAAAACTCTACCCCGATACGTCGATAAGTACGTGTTAGCATCTCGAGTAGTTGAGACGTTGTTTTAACAACGCTCAAAGTGATTCATTACAAACTTTTGTTTCTCCCGAATTCTGCTCAAAGCATAATTCAAAACAAAATTCTCTTTGGCAAATATTGAATAAGGGCAAACAATTTCTTTCGGGCTGTTTATTGTTTTCCAGATTCTTTCAGGCGTGGGTTTTCTTAATTGGAACCTTGTAAAATTGCAATTAATTGAATTCTGTTTCAGTAATGGCTAAACATTAGCTTAGATATCCCGTTTTCTTGTTTCATGATTTCGTAGAAACTCAATGAAAGAATTCTAAGGGTTCATTATTATTTTGTAGAATATTTTCATTTTAATTTATTATGATTTGGTACCAACGTGATAAAAACCAAACTAATCCATGCTAATATCATAAATAGTTTACTCGTTTGTTTGTTTGAAATTTCCCGAATACGTCCAAAAAATTCAACCAACTAATTTGATTTTTGAACATAGACTTAGCTGAAAGGATAGAATAAAAAAAAACTACCACCGGTCCTGGAAAACATCATGTTTTCAAAAAAAATATATTTTTCGTATTGCCATTCCACGCAAGCGTAGCAGCGGGCGAAAATATAGTCTAAAATATATCCAAACAGCAAATGTAGGAACTGAAAAACGCTTACAATGGAAAAAAATGTTGTTAAGGTTTTGTATGACCACAGGCAGAATTCAATTAGAGCGCTTTGTCGGCATTGGCGCCCAACGTGGGGCTTATATTATAGCCCGGTGGGTTACACGCGGTCATCGGTGGAATGGTCCGATTGCAATGGATTTTGGTTTATTAAAAATTGTGATTTCGATCACATTTTAAAAACTATAGTTTCCTAAAATAATAGACATTATTTTTATAGACCTGGGGGGCTAATATGACCATTGCAAACCTGCGTGGTTCCAGGCAATTCAATATACGGCCTTATTATTTTTTCGTATCACAAGATCTAATTAGTATAATAACAGAATTAATACTAGTTTGGTTGTCTATGAAAGGATTTTAAACATGTTAGATACATTAGGGAGCGCTAAATTTTACGTATTTCGAGTCACGTGACTGCTGACTGGCTGGAACTTGACTGGGAATAAGAGATCATAATAACCCCCCTGAAAGCTGCACACTACGTCAGTCTAGTCTCGTGCCAAGTAGATGAATGACTTGTGCTATAGGTACTAGACAATGATTATAATATTTACCCCCTTATTATTATAAAAATATTTAAACAGTGTTTAACTAATCAGTGAATTTAAAATTTTCTAAGTCTGTTTATCCAGATATAAAACAAAAACGAATGCAGCGAAGTTAAAAAAACTATTTTGGTCAACACAAAAGGCTTCTCGCAGGTCTAGATTTCTATATTTCAAAGAGTATTGTTAGAAATCCATCGTAAAAATACTGTTACTGAAGTCCAAAAAGGATCCGTAAGCCTTGTTTTGGCTTAGGTATTCCTGTTGATCACAACTTTTCAGGATGTATACATAAATAAAAGCAAACAGCCAAATATTTTAATGCTGTTTTCTGTCCATGTGAAATACGGCTATGTTACGTACGTATTCGGAATATTTAATACGTTTATACATGCTCTCATACTAATATTATAAATGAGAAAGTGTGTTTGACTGTCTGTCACCCTTCACGCTCAAACCACTAAACAGATTTTACTGAAATTCGGTGCACTGTGGTTGGAGATACTTTGAGTCCCGTGGAAGAATATAAGATACCTTTTTATCCCGGAAAAATGTACGGTCACCACACGAAGAACGGATTTCCGGGTATCATTTAGTGATTAAATAAAAGTGAGTACATATTTATTTACACCATTTTTATTCAAATATGAAAACTATGAGTATTAAGGATTCTTTTAGTCTCAGAAAAAGGTAATATTTCCGAATATTAGAACCTTTCTAAATCCAATTCCACGCGAGCGAAGACACGGGTAAAGTCTATTGACACGTAGTATATTATGTGTTTTAAAGTAAAAAAATGTACTTGCACTTATTATAATAAAAAGTTGTTATTCGCTATTATTATTGAAGGGACAATGAGGTAAAAACTGCAATCTTTTTATCAAAAGTAAATAAGCAATTTCATTTTTAAAACCATAAACTTTTCTCCGAATTTAATATTAATTAAATCATTGCCGTGAACGCACAAAACATCCACGAGATTTTTAATCAAAGTAAACGAACTCGCTAGCTAAACCTTCGTAATATTAATTTTTCTTGTGAACTCGAAAAGTTTTTATTAAGAAATACACTTGGCCAATGCTAAGGCTAAAAGCGTTCGCGTGTTACGTAATTGATTCCGTAAAGGTTCGATAGGACGGACACAACCTTATGGCTTGCACACTGACTCCGAATCTGCGCTATGCGATATCAAAATTTGCTGCGATTGCATGCATTGCTGCGATTCATATACTCCGTCTAAAGTTATAGACTTCGCTTTTAGCTCATCTTGGCGATGGCACTCCCATGCCACGAGATTAGAGAAAAAGCTGTACCTGCCAAGTTTTTTTATAATTTTCTTCTGATTGATATGTGATACTTAATTGGGATTTATATCTGTCTGTCTTTGTTTTTAACAAAATGTTTTTTTTACAAATTACTTGGAGAATAAATAGTTGCACAAGCTATAATGCGTCATGACTATGTGGTACTTCGATTTCATAGAAATGTCGTTTGTAAAACTACAGTTTCATGTTCGTATATTTGTATAAACTTAGAGCGTGGTAAATTTATAGCAAGCTAATTGACTAAAAACAGGAAATTTAAACATCAAATAATGTATATTTCTAGAATGGCTTTTAAATCCCTTATTTTGATAACCTAATCAACCTTAATGGGCAGAAAAAAAAAATTTGGAGCCTTAAAATTTTAACTTCAAAATCCGCCATATCGATTTTTAAATTTTTTTAATGTACCCAATGTCACTTGATTAAGACAAATCTAACAATACCTCATACGTTAAAATCCATCAAGCCGCTTAGACTGCAGAGCGTACCAAACAATTATACATGATACGCAACAGAACCCTCCTTCTGGCGCAGTCGGGTAAAAAAAATATTGCGTCGCTCAGTGCGGCCTTCAAACCTTCAAACCATCGCATCTTACCGTTGCTGCGACGTCGCACTTCTGTGAGCTAACCCTTAGAGCGCTTACTGCTACTGAAGCAAAGAAATTAGGTTAAGAACACGCTATAGTCAATCAGGACACTAATTAAGATCACCTGGTGTAGCAGAAAAACTTTTATAGAAATTGAAAAAATGTGGGCACATTTACGAATCTTCTAATTTGATTATATTTCACTAAATCTTAAGCACATATATGACTAAATGACTAATAAATTGACTAATAAATTAAGAATATATGAGCACATTTACGAACCTTCTAAGTTGATTATGTTTTACTAAATCTTAAGCCCAAAAATTACTAAGCTTTAAAGAGACTGGGCAAATTTTCTGAAAAATATATAATATTTGTTAATAATTTATTTCGAAAGCAATCTGGTTTTTATCGTTATGTATTTTTAAGTAAGTTTTAATGCATATCCCTATTATATAATGATAAATATAGACGGAAACGAGTATTAACACCCCCTAATCACGTAACGATTCTACGAACATGTTTCTCAAGTCCTTAAATCAAAAATCAAAATCCTTTTATTCAAATTAAGTACTTTGAGTACATTTTCCGATCGTCGAAACTACGGCGCCTACCACCGGTTCGGGAACTAACCTGGCGAGAAGAACCGGCGTAAGAAACTTGCACGGGTCCATATTTTACCTAAAATATGGAAAATAACAATAATATGTCTTAAAACTAATGTAACAAACAGTAATTGTTTTTAGTTACATAAATAATTGTAAATTAAAATAATATGTTACATATATTACAACGCATTGTAACTTGTTTATAAAATTATAAAAACAAATTATAAAAAAGTTACATAATTGTAAGTCAAGACATATGCAGAATCAGCTTAGCAAGCAGCCATTCTACTCCCAGGATCTGCTGTCCTTTTTTTTTCATTTCCTTGGAATACATTTCCAATGTAACTTGATATGAATATAATGTTATATAGTGCCAGCGCTGCGTTGACGGAGTATATAAAATCATGTAGGTAATCTTCATAAAAATGATACTATTCATCGTGAATTTGATGTCTTACAAACGTCCATGGAAGAAGTGTACGGGAACCGTCCATTTTCCCGGGACAAAAAGTATTATATATGTTGCCTAGACTTAGTAGCTATTAAATAAAAAAAAAATTGAATCCGTTCAGTAGTTCCGGAGATTAACGCGTACAAGCAAACAGAAAAACAGATAGACAACTTTTTGTGGTCTCACATTGATTTGTTTGCAATAATATTAATCGTACAAACACGCCAATTTTACTTTTTTATTATAAGTTTATAGATATAAATGTTTATTATTAATATTATTTTTATTATTATTATCACTGTAAAACGCGGTCTACACTAGCTTAGCATGGCGAGCGAGAAAGTGTTTTACTCTACGACATATAGACAAATTGACATGCACAAAGGTAACTGTCAGTATGTCCCAAAAAATTGTCGATTGTCTATTCTTTCGTCCAGCCCACAGAATAGACGTTACGAAGCAAAAGTGTACGTCGGAGCATTCTGCCCATTGTGTTTATACTTTGCATAAAAATTTGACAGGCTTTTTAACGGCTCAATGACCGCTCCGGCCAGATTATGGAATCAGGAATATACACCAATGTCCACCGCCGATAGCATATTTATCACGACAAAAAACTCGGTCAGGTTATTCCGGCGGAGAACAAACAAGAGACCAAAACATCAATTTACATCATCCCAATAAGTTCTCGAATAAATCCCAAACAGAATACGAAATACGAAGAAGTGGAGTAAATACGGATGTGTGTTTGCGCAAAACTACGGACCTATGGCACAATCAGACATATGCATAAAACATGAGGAGTCTGAGGCGACATATTTATAAAGTTTCGCCGTTTTAATGTTACCAGTAGCGGTGTTAGGGAGGTGATGAGCACCACACGCCATGTAAAGGGGAGTTTGGCTGATATTTTGTATGTAATTGAATTAAAGTTAAGGGGCGCCAAAGTAATCTCGCCCAATGACCAAACGATCGCCAAATCTGAATGCTGAAAATTTTTGTATTTAAAATTTCATATTGGAGCCAATTTATAAACTTAGATAAGATGAGAAGCTAAAAAACCCCTATAAATAAGTTTTCATACAAAAAAAAATATCCACAACCGAACATATAACCTCCTCGTTTTTGGAAGTCGGTTAAAAAGGCAGTTCTGCTCTTGTTTTCTAGAGACTAGTCCTACCAAATTTAATTTTTAATACAATGGAAATGTATATCTATTGAGATGTAAATGTAGGCTCATAATTTTTATTTTATTTATTTTTATAAACCACTAGCCGTTTCCCGCGGCTCGGTCCGCGTGGTAACTTTTCTGTTGAAATTTTTTCTGATTATTTTTTTGCTACATACCTCATGGAGCCCGAGACCTTTCCAACGAATGCAAAACCGTGGATATCGGTTCGTGCGTTCTGGAATTAAATCGTCAGGAAGGGAAACCCGAGTTATTTTTATATATAAAACATACACATTATGGAAAATGTACTCTTTATAAGCTACTCCAAATTAATATAATAAAATTCACAAGAATAGCAAGACGAAACGTAGGCGTTTTCTAATCGCTTCCTTCGGACTATGATTCGTCGTTTCGTCTTGTTTGTTGTGTTTTTAACACACGCACACATGCATAAAATTAGAATACTCAACCTAACACTTACACGAATTAAACAACCCCATTTTGCTCATTGTCTATTTTTCCAGTCTGAGGCATAACGAAATATTTTGTACAATAGCAACCTACATTTAATATTTCTATTATTTCATTGTTAAAATTCCAGCATCATTGTTGGATTATTGCTTGGAAATGTGATGTGAAATCTATTGAATTGAATTTGTATGCTGCAACAATGGGAACGTGTTAATCTTCACGATTTTAAAGAAACCCAATAACAATGGTGAGAGCGTTTCCCTGTTCTGAATTTGTCACGTATTTTCTATACCCTATGATTTATGATTGGCAATAACAGAATGTTTTTGAAGCGGGTTATGTATTTTAAAGGCATCAAGTGGAAGGTTACTTTATGTTGTGGTATATAAATTCAATTATACATTTCGTTAATCTCGTTTAAACCTCAAAATGGATGAACCGATTACGATTTTTAGACTTGAAATGTACGTAGATTGCGGAAGTAAAGAAATAAGTCTTCCAGTTGTGAACCATTAGCTTTTGCCCGCGGTGTTACTCGCCTGTAATTTGAAAATCGCGTAAAAATACTAACATTCTTGCTAGCTTCCTTTGAGTCTACGTAAATAATACTCTACGTAAATAAATCTACTAATTCTAAGAATCACAAAAACAGAGTATATAAAATTAAGTAAGATATTTTCATAGAAAAGACAGCACGCGCGGTTTGCTCGTGTCCGCCCTAGTATTTATGCGCTGTCACACTTAAATATAAACATATCTAAGGGGCTTTATCAATGTGCCAATCAAGGTTTTCAACTTTGCGTGTGTGTACTTCTGTTATCACTCTATTATAAAGTTCTATAAAACACCTTTTTTTATTATTTTGGGCAGAGACAAAACCTTGTGTATGTTAAGGGAGTTTTTTCGTTTTATATTCCAAATCTAAAAAGCTAAATTTTGTCTTGCATCCGGACTATCCCCGGAGGCCCTTACAACTAGGACGAATCTCGGAAAACCCGGACGGAGGGCATCCTTGAGTGCGCAACGGCGTATAATCATTTCGGCGCACAAAATATGTAAGCTGCACGCGGTCCGTTTTTTTTTAACGGGCTTTGGCCCACCACACATTCCCACCACTGCATCTCCTATGTCGCCAGGATCGACAGCGGTATCCAACCACGAAAATCCTTTGATATGATCTCAGGGAGCCCGAGGGACTTGCTAAAGCTGCCTTGCCGAAATTAATCAGAAGAAGATAGGAGGAGTAGGAAGTAGTAGAATTCCCTCCCCAAAAACAAAGCGGGAGACAGCAC